>RJWT010018137.1:0-19020 GCA_004365215.1 Cuniculus paca
CTGTGTAAGATATAGTCCAATAAATGTCACACTGAAATGCTTCTCAGGCTTTTGGGACATTTTTAGGAAAAATGCTGAAGAGTAAATCATGCATTTGTGTTCAAAGTTCAGAAATACTCACTATTCCACTATATCTTACAATGGCATTCTGTGAGAAATAATTGCAAGTGGGAAGATATATATGTAAGACAGATGCTTTCCTCTGTATATAAAGCATTTAATTTTTATTTCAAAGACCTAAAATAACATACAGTTTATGCAAAATATTATTTTTGCATTATTTGCATAAATTAAGTCTTTTATCCTCAAAAGACAATTTCACCTAGTAGTCAATGAAAAAATACTGCGGTAAAGTGAAATTTTGTAGAAGCACTTGTACAATCTAACTTTTTAGAAAATAGTTGATTATTTAATTGCTATACAAGGGGAAAATAGAAATGAGTTAGTTTAATGTTTGTGTGTGTGTGTGTGTGTGTGTGTGCATGTGTGTGTGTGTGGTGTTAGAGATCAAACCCAGGGCCTCATGGATGCTAGACAAGTTTTCTACCATTCAAATACACCCCAGCTCCTGAGTGACTACAAGTCAAAAGCAAAACACATTAGAAACTAGAATATTGATGAAATTCAATGTAAGCATTTCATTTTGAGTCATCTTATACGTTACTCCCTTTAAAGATTCATTGGATGTTACTCAGAGAAATCAATTGCATCATCTTTTAGACTGAAATTTTCTAAGATACGTATTGATACTTGTGTTGATTACTTTTCTCTGGTTGCTGGGACAAATTACCTGACCCCTAAAATTGGAGAAGGAAAGGTTTATTTAGCTCACAGTTTGTGGAGGTTTCAGTCCATAATCAGCTGGCCACAGTGCAGGATGGCATGATATAGGGGCAGTTGCTCATGGCAGCAGCAGGTACCAAAAGCAATAAGACCAGAAAGGACAAAAGGGAAAAGCACGCCTTCCTCCCTTATATCGTATGCAGGCTACCCATCCTTGGGCATCCCTGCAGCTCTCACACTGCCAATCTCAGCTCTAGACAATGAACCAATCACAAAGGCTAGACTCAGCTGCCTTCAAAAGGCCTGCCCTCGTGACCACATGAGGTTTCAGAGGGGACATTTAAACACAAACCACAACAATACTAATATATAATATTTTTGTTCTCTTCACACTTGAGTTCCTTTTTCCCTTCACCTTCTCTCTATTCCTACTACCAATCTGTGACCTTCAATAAATGTAATTATTTCCTATATAAAAAAATACTAATAAATACACTATAAGTTTTGGTTATGGATCAAAAGTCCATATTATTCAAGACTTTTTTAATAAATCATTTCTTTTCCTTCTTGTTACCAAGAGCAAATTAAACATGAGTAGTATGCAAGGATTGCAGAGGAGCTGGGTACTTCAGAATTGAGTACTTTATGGTTATACCCTAATAGGAAAATAGGATAAGTTTGTGCTTCATCTTATACTGAGTTGCTTCCTTTAGATTTTTTTAACATAAAATACATTAATCACCCCTAATTTCTACAAGTATTTACCTATTTAGGAATAAATGTTAGTACTGTGTAGGGTAGAGAACACAAATACATGATATTGCCCTTCCACACAATTTTTAACCTTGTTATACCATTTGGTAAGCATTTATAATATAATTGATTCCAGTAAGTAAAATAGGATCCCATTTAAAAATGTTTTAGACATGATTCATAGTGATAAATATATTTTATATTCCAAAACAGTCCACATTCATATATGTGTAATAAAAACAAGTTTCACAATCTAGTATTTACCCTTTCTAAAAGGAACACACTCTGATATTTTCTATTCTAAGTATTCTATTTCATTTAAATATATTAATCAGTATCCATTAAATTTCAGGTCTTAATAAAAGGTCGTGACATGCAATTTGAGAAACATTGGTATAGACTATAACAGAGTAACTTAATCTGTACAGAAATTACATTTTAAATCCATATGTACAGATTTCTAACCAAATGAGGAAACTGTAATTTGTCATTTTTCAAGTTAATATTTTTTCAAATTTTGGTTTCATTCTTGTTTAAGAATAGGATTTACAGTCAAAAGAATCATATATCTTTTGCTTAATTTAGTTATTTCTTCTGTCCATTAGGAAAGTAATGGACTGCTCTTCCTTGTTCCTCTGAAGAACATAGTTCCCATATTTCCCCCATTCCTCCTGAAGAATAAAGAGTATTATCTATATCCCTGCTCCAGTTAACCCCTACTTATAACTAGAATTTGTACTTGGTTACTTTCAAAGCACACCACATGTAACTGGCATAAGCATAAAAAGCACTCTATAATTTTCTGCAACTTGATGCTTCTAAACAGTAAACCATTTGTGTTTTGAATCCAAATGTGTATAAATGTAAACTGTACCTCCAAAAACTTGGATTTATGTCTACCTCCAAAAAAATTTTAAGGGGAAGAGTTCTGTTATTGTTTTATAATAATCACAATATACAAACAAATACTAGAATGTAATAGGGACAAAAAGAACTTTTGATTCAGTTTTTACATTTGAAATATCCTTGAGCTAGGGCACTGTCTTATAAAAGAAGAATGAATATTGGCCAGCATATTAAATTGTTTAAGTTTTCAGATAAAAATGTGAGCAATTTCTTCCAAAATTTTTTGAATATCAAAAATGCATTGTTTTGACTTACCATAATTCTTATCAATAGACCTCAATGAAATACGATTTTTCCACTTTTAGAAAACAAAATCTAACTGTAATACCATGAGCAAGAAAACTTAATTTTTTCACATGAATTCTTTCAATAATTCTCTTCCCATGCTAGAATGGATTAGTAGGAAACAAAGCAGTTTATTTGTAATTCATAATTCTTTCTTCTCTACAACTATTTATCTCCCTGTTCTTCCATCATTTTACTTTCTTCCTCTCATTTTTATTAGGATTTGGTTTCTCCTTCCATTAACACTGCTTTGTAATGTAAGCAAATATATTTATAACACTCTGTACAATCATATTTGTTAAAATAAAGTAAATTTGTACCTTGCCTTTTGTACTTAATATATCCTAGAAGTTATTTTACTTAAGTGTATAGAGATCCTTTTTATTCATTGTTATAATGAAATAATACCCCATTATATGAATGAACCATAATTCATTCAAAACCGTTCCTATTGATGTAGATTTGGATCACTTCCCTTCTCTTCCTATTATAATTAATGGCAGTCGGTGTCTCAAAACATAACAGTTTATATTTTGGCCAATTTAATTTTTCAGACAGATTCCTAGAAGTGATATGTGCTACTAAGCCAAAATGAAATGAATTTTCCCTCCTGCCAGGTGTTCCAAATTCTCCTCCATAAGTGTCATAGAACCCTGAATTGTTTATCAAAGCAATTTTTAAAAAATAATTTTTCTGTCTTTTACTTGGTTATTAGCCTAGTATAATGTGCTGTGTATTCTTTTATTCTTGTAGATCCACTTTCCAGTGTTTTCCACCATCCTCTGTTTATGAACTACATAACCAGGTTCCTTGACTTTCAGTTTCCAATTGTGATCAGGGCAATGAAAGATAACGCCAGAGTATTGGGAGGTAGGAGGATAGAAATGTAAGCCTTTTGGGCTATAATTTGGCAATGATTGTATACATCTATCAGTGACCAATACTCTTTTCTTGTGAATCTTCTACAGCTATGCATCTTGCTAGTTTTCATTAACTGCTCCCACAACTTGCTCCTTTAGCCCAATCACTGGTATGTGGTAGCTCCCTAGGATTTTACTAATCCCAGTTGATTTGCCATTATCCTACAGTTATCCCACACTTTTTAAAAGTTTCCCCACTAAAATCACCCCTTCTGAGTGACCATTTGTTTCCTCCTGTGACTCTGACCTACATACACATATGTGTCATGATTATCTTTGTGACTAGAATTCCATGACTTGATTGTAGAAATTGACATGTAATCAAAATGGCAGCCTACACAAATGATTTTGACTTAGATATATCTATTTTTAAAACACTGTCAAATGAAGTGCAGAATGAAAAACAATGAAGAGAATCTAGGTTATCAGAGAACTCTTAACAGAATGATTTACTCAAAAGCACCTAATATCTGTCAGAAATGAAAAAGATGGTATGGAATAAACTTCAGGATATGTGAAAGGAAGTGAGCAACAGCAGCTGATAAAATATAAGCATGCAGCACATAAAGGAAGAGTCTCCATAACTCAAGGTCTCTCTCGACCTACAAAACAGTATCTTGGTTAAAATGAATAAAACATTTTCTAATGTAATTTCAGTAATAATATAAATACATGGATATATGTATTTTATAAGCTAGTTTTTTAAGTGCTTATTCTATCCAAAGGTTCCAAACTTGTAAATTTTTGTTAACCTTAAAATACTCCATAACAATTAAGGTTTATATTTTGGCTATTTAACTATGAAAAAGCATGGGGGAGTACCAGGAATCAAATTTAGGACCTTGCTCTTGCCAGTCAGGCAATGTATTTCTGAGATATATCCCTGGTCGCTAAAACATGTATTCTTTGCAGATCTGTAACATCTCACATTTTTATATTCATCTTTAATAATGTTTGCTACTGTATCATTAAACACACCTAAGATTTTATCTTGTTGGCTTCCTTAACTATCTTATTACTTTTAAATTTTGAAATTATGGGATTTTAGGTTCTATTTTATTTTATATTTAAATTCAATTTTAATGCTCAACATAAGCATTCATTATTTAATTAAATTATTCTAATTTTCTCTTTACGATGTAAGTAAAAATAGAATACGAATATAAGTCTCAGCATCTTCACCTCTAATTGTACTAAGCTATCTTAAACAGAACAATATTTGTGAAAACATCAGTTCAGTGATTGATGTGTTACGATTTCAATAAATACTAGCTGAACTGAAATCAAAGGACAAATCAAGCCTAACTTTTAATTTCACTGAACATATTATAGTGCTATAAAACAAATGAGCTCAACACTTTTCATTAACTTATTACTTCGAAATTATATTTTTAAAATTCTGATTTCTACTTCATGCTGTAGACTGTAGCACTTCATGATAATACAAGTTAAATACATCTTAAATATGATAATAATTTAACCATAGAAAACACCATTCTTCTAAGATAGCCCATTATATTATTTTCTGCCACAGATTTTATTCAAGTACTTGAGTTGCCTTATAAAGTATCTGAGGAGTTAGCACACAAATATTAGAATCCATTTACTTATGTATAATAAATGTGTTGTCTTTACACATAGAGGCAAAAATAGAAGTGAGACCAGGAAATGAAGAGTAAAAGCTTCTGTTGAAGGAGTAGTGTTAAGAAGACTAAATTGTGTAAAAATGACAATATTCTCATTTCATTTACTTGGAAAATTCCACATATTAAAAACTTGAAAAATCATCGGGAGGACAAGACAGTTAGGTCAGGGAGGTTCTGGTCTGTTGAAATGAAATAGCTCAGAGTCAGGATGAAACATTCAGAAGTAAAATTTTCCAATGCTGGAGATATTTCTGCTTCAAGATTAATTTCAACACAATGCACAGTTTTACACTTATGACTTCCACTTGGACCTAAAATAATACTCTCTTCTTGTTGATCTAACACCTAAAAGTTTAGTGCTTATGAAGTAAAGAATATTTTTAGTCAAAAGTACTTAAAGGGTAGATATGCTTGCATTTTTTGCTTACCTGGTTTGTTTTTCTTAATTCTGGACTTGATTCCTGACTTGTTCTTGAATCCTTCTGGAGACTTGATTCTGCCTATAAATCAGGTTTGTACCCAGATCATGATATTAACTGATGCTACATTTCCGTTTTGCTGTTTCTTGCTGTCTTTACTGTCTGTTGCTTGCTTGTAAATGCCCTTCCACAGTGCTCCATCTGCATTGTAGGCCTTACTTCATCTTTCCTACTGTGTCCTTCCCTAAGTATCTGCCACATACCCCATGAGTTTGGTGCTCAAGTCCAAGTTTTTACTGGTATACCCTATACCTCTGTTGTTATTTCTCCCATTCTGGAGGCTATCAGAAAAGTAGCATTAAATAGTTGCCAATTTTGTATGTGGGGGCCACATATTGCCTGAATTCGGGTCTTGTATCAGTGAATTTCTCATTGTGTGGTTTGGGGCATTTTAAGCAATTTATTAATGCATTTTATATAACTTCTCCATCTTAAATAAATTATCAATGCATATAAAATTCTAGAATTTGCCTACCATAAGGTAAGTTATAAAAAATTTTACTTATATTATCATTTATATTTTGGAAGTTACAAAAATCAGTAAGACATGGCTCCTTTTCTCAAAGAATTCATGTGAACACAATATTACTATGCTATGGTGAAACAAATGCATATAGCTATGCACATCCATAAAAGTTATTTTTCTCCAAGAAAGTCAGTAAAGGCTTCACTAAAAGTGACACTGAGCTGATTATTTTTAAAGATAAATAACTCTCTGCTAAGTTGAAAAAAGAAACAAAGTGGTAGTCTACTCATAAATATCAATATAAGACCTTAGTTATTTGAATAAGGATAATAATGAGTGTGACGCAGAGCAAGACTGAAGTGTTACTAAGCTGCCAGAGGGCTGATTTGATTCTCCTCATAGTTTTTCCTGGAGGGAGAAAACTTCCAAAATCTGGGTCAGTACTGGAAATCCTCATGCAAAAACAGAACATCAAAAAATTGTGTGTGTGTGTGTATGTGTGTGTGTGTGTATTTGTATATGTGTAATTGTTAAATTAAAACTACATGTGTAGGTAAAATAATCAACTGGACTCATGATATAAAAAATAAAAGAATCAGTAGAAATATCTAAGTTACACAGAATAATAAAAAATATTTAAAAAATAAATAAATAATTGAAAAGATGAGGCTGATGCAAGAGAAATCTATGGTTTCCCTAATTGGAATTCTGGAAGATAAGAATAGAAAGAATGAAGGAGAAAATACTATTGAAATGACAGGTATAAATTTCAGAATTGATGGAAGGCATGAATCCTCAGATTCAGGAATTTACAGTGAATCAGAAGCATAATAATTAAAAGAAAATGCACAAGTCTATATTTGTGAAAATGCAGAAGGACATATTTTAATGCACCAAAGAAAAAAGATTACCATAAAAAATTACAAGCAAACAGAAATAAAAGACAGATGACAGGTAATATCTTAAGGATACCTATGAAAAATTTTGTTTATCTAGAAATACATATCCAGGGAAGCTATTATGACATTTCATCTGCAAAAAAAATCATGAAAAAACACCATCTTACAGTATAGGAGAAAATATCTGCAAACCATACATATGCTAAGTACTTAAACCCAAAATATACAAGGAATGCACACAACTTTATAGCAAATTAATAATAATAATAATAACAATAGTTAAAATACTGATAACTTTTTTAAATGGAAGAAGACCTGAATTGGCATTTTTCCAAAGAGAAAGTACAAATAGCCAACAGGAATGTAAAAAGGTACTCAACATCATAGTCACTGCAGAAATGCAAATCATATCCATGGCATATCAACTCCTACCTGTTGAGATGGCTATTATCAAAGGACAGATTATCACAAGTGTTGATGAGGGTTTGGAAAGAACAGATCCTGTGTATTGGTTGAAAAGTAAGTTGATACCACCATTATAAAACATATAGATTTTGCTTTAAAAAGTTAAAAATAGAACTCCTATATGGCCCTGCAATCACTCTGGGGTGTACATAACAAAAGGGAGTGATACTGGTACCTCTAGCATTATTCACAATAGCCAAGGTAAGAAAACAAAATAAAGGCCAATCAACAAATGAATACATAAATGAATTGATACAGAATGGTAGGATATATATGTGTATAAATATATATGTGTATAAAAAAAGATATATATATATATATAGAGAGAGAGAAACAGAGAGGGAGACAGAGACAGAAACAGAGTTTGTGACAATATGGATAAATCTGGAGTAAATCTGACTAAATGAAAGCCAGCTATAAAAAGACACATACTACATAATCTCACTTATATGTGAAATCTAAAAACAAAAATCAAACTCATAAACACAAAGCAGAATGGTGACCAGGGTTGGGGAAAAGAAAAGGAATGGGGCAAAGTAGGTGAAAGGGCACAGACTTGTAATTATGCAGAATGAATAAATCAAGGTAATAATCTTTAAAGTACAAGATGATGATTTTATTTAATAATACTGTACTGTGTACTGAAGATTTGCAAAGAGAATAGATTTCATGTTTTTACCACACACAAAGTTACAACTGTAAGAGGTGGTAGATATATTAATTTGCTTGGCTCTCTATGCATATAAGTATGTAAACCATCATGTTGTAAACCCTTGGATTTTTTGTTTGTTTTGTTTTGTTTTGGTACCGGGGATCAAACTCATGACCTCACCCTTGCCAGACAGGTGCTTAGGCCACTAAAGCTAAATCCCAAGCCCTTGTCTTTTTGAGACAGGGTCTCACTGTGCCGTTCAGACTGGCCTTGAGCTCACCTTGTAGCTCAGGCTGGTCTCAAACTCTCAATGATCCTCTTGCCTCGGCCTCCTGAGTGCTGGGATTACAAGAGTCAGCCACCACAACTGGTATGTTGTAAACTCTTAGCATATAAAATGAATGAATTAATGAATAATGAATGAATGAAAACCAAAGGATATCAATAACTTTTTGGCTACTGCCTGCAATACTTTCCATAACTGTAACTGATTTTTAAAATTTACCTCAATGACAATAGCCCGTTTTTAAATGCAACTAGTTTATGAATTTTAAGTGACAAATTTTTCTTTAAATATGGCTGTATCAGCATTATAAGATTTTTTCTCAAATATAACATTTTAAGGAGCATTATAAGAACTAGAGGACATTTAAAAGATCGAGGCTACACTGAACCCACAGAGTCAAACTCAACTACTCTATTATTTTTAAAAATTGATTCTCATTTATCAAAAAACTCATGTAGTAACACTTATTCAGGGCATATTTACCATGTACTAGGACCCTAAAATTCTTTAAAGAAAAATAACACTTCTGATTTTATTGAAGTCAGTGTTGATTTGATTAACACACAAACTAATCAAAACACAATTTAAATTCATAAAACTATTTAAGACTAGAAGTGTACATCTTGGTGATTGATCAATTGTTATTGAATTTAGAATCCTATTATTGTTACTTATCTGTAAGAATTATACATCAACAAGCAGAACAGAATATCAGTTATTTCTCATATGGCAAACTTCATATTTCTTTGCCTATTGTTGTTATAAGTCAAAATAAGGAAAAAAATGTAATAGATTCTCTATTAAAAAACAGAAGTATGCCTTGAAGTATGATTCTTCTCATATTTTTCAGTGGGAAACTCCAATTTTATGCCTTCCAGGCACATCCTGGGAGGTTGACTTACTATTCACAACATACCTAACTTGGGCTTGAACACATGCAGGGATAGAGAGATAACTATTGCACAAAAAAACTCACTCCACATTTGGAAAGTAATAATCTTCAGAGATATTGTAAGGCCACTTTTTGGTTCTCAGAATTTATCACAGTGAAGGCAGACAGACAGAAACAGATGAATGAGCAAATGGTCCATAGACTCCAAAGCAGAAAACTCCTGGCAAAAGGGAATGGTGCAGCTATGCTGTTGACTCATGGCAGCCAGGCAGCAAAGCAGGGGAATAGTGCCACAAGAGAAAAAAGACAAGGCATCTACACAGTACCCAAGGTCAGTCTTCCATCACTCAACCAGACTCCCTCTGGAACATACCTTACTAATCTGTTAGGGGTTTCTTAATCCAATTGAAATTGACATCAGAATTAACAGACACAATCAAACTCTTGTCAACTTTACACTTAGACTCATCTCTTTAAACTACAATTAATATTCAAATAAAGACAAAAGCAATTTTCTAATTTCACCTAGCAAAATACAACTATTCCATTTATAACTGGAAGTGCAATAATCCTTTCCCCAAAGGTTTAACAGTTCTAGTATTTTTCAAAAGTCCAAGTCTAATTCTCTTCTGAGATTCAGAGCAAACTCTTAGCTGTGAACCTCTGGGAAAAAGATGAATAAGTTACATAATCTCAAAGTACAATGGAAAAGGGTAAACATTCCCATTAAAAGATAGAAGAATGGAGGGTACAAAAGAATCAAATCAAAGCAAGATCAAAAACAAGCAAGGTAAATATTAAATCATGCAGCTACATGTCCAGCATCCAGGGCACATGGTGGTAAAGCCTAAGTTCCAGAGGACATGGGTAGCCCCCCACCATGGCTTTGCTGGTTGCACCCCAAAAGGCCTCTCTCCTGGGCTGGCTCCATTCACAGCCTGCAGTTTTCCACAGCAAACATTTCACATTCCTGGCATCTCCAACTTTCTGGAGTCTCCACTGCACCTTTGGCTTCTTTCTTAGTTTCACATACAACACTTTCAGGAACTCCTTTCTTTGCTTCCCAGGCTTTCCTTTGAAATCTGAGTGGAAATCTCCCTGAACCCACGAATCTTGCATTGTGCATGTGGGTAATAGCCAGCATGATGGGGAAAACACTAAGGTCTGCTGTCAGCAGAAGCAGTGGCCAGCCCCCTGGGACCACGGCTGCAACAGCCTCTGAGTGCCTGCATGGCTAAGCCTGATAAAATAAATCCCAAGGAACAAATTCTCTAGGAGGTCCCTCTTGAGCAAGGATCCCAGGGACTGTCTTCTCAAATGAAAGATTGAACTTCTGCACTATTGACCCTGCCATGGTTGGGGTCCTGCTCATTCCTGAAATGCCTTCAAAGAGTCTTTCTACTTGTCACTGTATGAAGTATTTTGTTTCATTTTAATGACACTAATCTCTTTAGCAGTCACAACTCTTCTTGCCCTTACTTTACACATGGTTCCTTCTAGACCAAAATTTAAATTTTCAAACTTTCATGCTCTTCCTTTTGCCACTGATTCTCACTATAATTCTGGCTAAAAATAACCAGTAGTACCTACACCACAACCTAAATGTTGAGCTGTCTTGAAATTTCCTTCACCCAATTAATTAGTCTCCTGCCTTTAATCTCAGGCTCCTACAAGGGCTCAGGACATGGATAAAATGTATACAAGTTTTCTACCAGAGTATGACACACACATCTCCAAGTTCAACAGCCAATAAAGTCCTTGGTCCTATCTGAAACCCCTAGAGCTTGATTTTTACTGTCTGTACTCCTATCATCATCCTGGCCTTCATTAAGCTCTATTTACAGCATTTTAGGGATTTTCTTGTAAGCTTCTCCAAATCTCTCCAAACTCTTCCCATTAACCATTTCCAAAGGCTTCTAAATAGCATGACTAGGTAAATCCCAGCAACAACCCCACTTCTCTAATACCAATTTTCTGCCTTAGTCAACTTTCCAATTGCTGGACATAATACCCAACACTCACAATTTAAAGTAGAAACAGTTTGATTTAGCTTATGGCTTTACAAGATTCCAGTACATGGTCTGCAAGGGAATGGTGGAGCTAAGCTGTTTGTTCATTGCAACTGGGAACAAGAGCAGAAAATCAGAGATACAAGGAAGGGACCATAAACACTACCCAAGATCATGCTACTTTGACCCACACAGACACACCCAGGAGCATGCTCAACTAATCCGCTAGGTGTTTCTTAATACAATGAAGTTTACATATCCGAATTAATGTTCACACTAAGAAATTTTCCTAGGAACACTCAATTACATAATAGATTTGATTTATGATTTTCAAATAGTAAGCTTCACCCATGTGTGGAACTTGAGCAAAAAGATTATGATAATCGATAACCACCACACTTTATTGAGCACCTATAGTAGGTAATGTGTTAACAACTTTACATATATTATTTCTGCTGGAAGAAAACCAGAAAGAAGGACTGTAAATGAAATCAATAAGCATCAAGACACATACTTCCCAGGAAGTCTTCTGTAGAGTTTCAATTCACCCTCATGTCTCTTGTTTCAAAGTAGCATTTAGAATATGCTAATTGATACATGACTATCTAATTCCAGGACATATAATCTGAAGAAATATAAACACTGATTAAGAACAACTCTAACACTAGACTTCCTTGTTTCAATCTTGTATCATCCTATTGTTTGTGGACTATTTAGATCTTAGGCAAGTTACCTTCTTTTTAAGTATACTGTATATACTTACTGTAGAATATTAACATACATACTAACTATGAATACGTGTAGTATTCTTTAAATATATGTGTATATGTATATGCAGAAACATATTTGTAGCTTTATCCTGAACTTTGCATACTAACTATGCATATATCTATAGTACTTTAAATATGTATGTGTAGACATATGTGTACACAGAAACATACTTGTAGCTTTATCCTGGAGATTGTAACAGCTAATATTAAGCATTGGCAAGGCACTGAATCAAGCCCTTAGCTAATGCTTCAAGCAGTTTCAAGTGTTCATTAATTCTCTTTATTCTCATTAGAACTATAAAGATTATCACATTAGTATCTTCATTCTACAGATGACAACACTAAGAAAAATCCAGATAACTTTCCTAAGATGAAAAACTGTATCAGTAAAGTAGAAGATAGGAGATTTAAACAAGGAAGCTTTAGAAACCCAGCTCATTACTACTGTGCTATACTGTCTCCATCTACACTGTACAGACAATTTTATATATTCTTTGAATTTTTCATTGCATTTGAAAAAAAAGATAAGTAGAAATAATGGTATGCATTTATATATAGCGCATTTTCCAATACACTTCATTGGAACTAATCTATCATTCTTTAGAAAAAGGAGTTCAATGAAGAAATTCAGTCATTTTTATTTTTGTTAATATTCCTGTATTATTTTTTAAGGTCTCAGGTAAAAAAAGTGTCTTTTCTTCCCATGTATCTTTTTCTGATTTTTGAGAATGCAAGAAATCTCCAATTCATAGTAAACTTTCAAAACTTTTCAAAGCTTTTTAAGCATGATGATCTCACAAGGCTTTCCTCAGAATGGGTCTGTAATTCTAAACTAAACTCTGAAAATATACTAGACCAGTACCATACGTAGTCTCTTTCCCAAGTAATGCAAAGTCACAAGATCTAAAAAGAATAATTCATAAAAAATTCTGAAAAATAGGATTTTCAAGTAATATAGAACACTACAGGAAGAAAGAGCACTATCAATTATGTGGGTTAGCTATAGTTCTAAAATTAGAGATAAAGGAATACCTATGTGTATTTCCTTTCTACCCACTGTTGTAAATGACAGTTTTATTTCTGCCTACTTAATATGACTGCTGTATTAAAAATGAATACTAGATTCTAATTTTTTCACAGTAATACAAATGATGCTTTTTTGGGTCCAATACCAAAGGTCACATCCCAGTTGTGAAAGTAAATCTTCTTTTGGGTTTTACTCAGTTTCTTTATTATCCTCAGAAAACACTGAAAGTTCTCTGGCATGTGTAACAAGATTTAAAGGTAATATCAAAAGAATTAGCAATAATGATTTACTTTATCATTTCAAAATGAATAAAGAGCAAAGTTTAATTATCCAGTGGCTTGCATGATTACAAATAACAATTTCTACTTCCAATTTTCTCTAAGACAAAGTCTTCTTTATTCAAATATTCACCATAGTAACAAGAGTATTCATTGCTTTAAAATGATCCCACTAGATTGTCTTTGGTCTAGAAAATGTCAAAAACAGAAAGCCAAAGTTAAATCAGATTACCTACCCATAAAACAGTGTTTACATCAGGGACAAGCAGGAGGTCTCTTAGGATCTGAAATCTAGGACTTTTGAGTGCTTGTGGATAGATGGAGAAATGCTCTCATGTGCAATTTTGATAGAGAATTTTATTAAAATCCTTCATTTTGCTTTTACCCCCTACCTTGTCTACTAACTAGTAAATCTACTCAGGAATTTAATTTTCGTTTTCAGTCTCAAGAGGGTTAGAGCTCTTAAGATGACTTCAGAAAATGGGGACTGCTCTTTTGTTTTTATTTTCCCCAGCAATAAGTAAATCACCAAAAAAATGTTTTCAATTTGGAAATCATAATCTAACATTTAATACTTTATAATGTCTGGTCCCAACAAACTTTTCATGTGATAGTCTGAATTACCCTACTAGGCAATAGCCAAAATGGACTATCGTGTTCTATCCAAGTATACCATTTGCTTCCCACCCCTCTATTTACTGTGTTACATCTTCTTTCTGGATCACTCTTCAACACCCGTCTTTTCCACGCTTGTAACTCCTGTAAACTGTCTCCTCATCCAGCCCACTAAACTCCAGCAGAAGAGCAAAAAACCATACCTACTTTATCTCTTTTGAATTGAAATGGCACTCTACCATCCAAATTCTATTAAAGTTACTTGTATTTAGTGTTTTTAACTTATCACCTCAGTCTTCCTGAGTACTTATATCTTTTCCCAGTGTTCTGCTTACTATAACATTGGGAGATTTCGTGTGTTTGTTTTAACAAATTGCATTAACCTACGTCAATTTTTGGAAAATTGATACATATTGAAGAAATTGCTATAGAGAATAAAGCTGAAACTCAGAGATATGTAACATTTAAGCATGTAAATGCATTCAGTTATCAAATCAATCACTTTTTTTTTTGTTTTTTGTTTTTTGTTATTTTTGGTACCGGAGATCGAACTGACAGCCTCACGCTTACCAGGCAAGTGATTGAGCTGCTGGGCGAAATCTTTGGTCAAATTAATTACTTGTAAGGAGTTTACAGACCATTTTTTAAAGTTCCCTGTACTGCTTTACTTTTGAAAAATGTTTATTACTATGCATTTGTGATACATAAATAGGGTATACTTTATATTATAAATTTAAAAACATTATCTAGAAACTCAAAATATATCCTATCAAATAGGAAGTTCAACTATTGTGTTCATATATATGAACATGCGTTGTATTTACAACGTTTTTTAGTTTAGGCTTTCATCTAGAAAAAATATTCACTAACAAATAAAATTAACTAAAACAAATTATTATTATTTTTATTTTCAGTCACTTTTGTCCTAGGCATTTTAAAGATCATGAAAATAACTCAGATCATTAAATCTAAGATATTATTTTCTTATACCTTGATTTTTACCCTTTAATTTTAATCTCGAACTGTAACCAACTGAAGATGCTGCTAAATTTTCCCAAAGGCATAATAATCTTTCTGTCATTAATGCAGTATAGTAGCTGGCATAGTATAGGAAAGCAAAGGATCTACACACAGAGAATCCTAGTACACCAGACACCTTTACCATGGTAGGTACGTTCCAAGACTCCCAGTGGATGCCTGAAACTGTGGCTTGTACCAATTCCTATATATACTTGTTTTTCCCTATATATTCAGACTTCACATTAAATTAATTTCGTAAGTTATGTACAGTAAGAGATTAACAGCAATAACAAACAATAAAAAAATTATAACAATGTAGTATAATAAAAGTTATTTAATATTTATAAATTGTTTATTCCTGGAATTTCCTATTTTATATTTTCAGAATGCAGATAAGGGAAGAATACTACAGAGTTAAATCTACCCAGTAAGTAGATCTGACAAAAATTAAGAATAATTGTTTTTTCAATTCAAAGTTCTTATTGTTAGGAAATGTTAGAATTTGATCAGATGTAGCATGTTGTTCTTTGCAATCTTATTACCACCTTTATTTCACTATAGCAAATGCTTTGGGCCCAATTTTGTATTAGATAAGGCAAGAGACAGCATGATTATTGTTACAAGGCTTATCCCGGTTCTTGAAATGTGTAAGATTTGTCAACAACGTTGACAATAATGTGCTTGTTATATGCTACATACTATTAAAAATGTTCCCATTTAATCTTCACAACTCTTTAAGGTACTTAGCACTACCTTCTGCATGTTACAAATGAGGAAACAGACCCAAGATCATACAGCTAGTACATAGTATAAAGTTTAAAACACAGGGAGTATGATAGTCTGAATACTTAACCCCCACACCATACCACCTCTTACTTCAGCCAGCTGTTGCAAACCTAAGAATTTGCAAATCAACTCTCTATTGCTGTGATACAAGAAAACAGGCACTTCAGAGACACTCTGGGCAGCTTGCCTAATTTGGGATTCTGGAGAAATGAGTTTTGCATCTGTCCTACTCATCTCCTTCCTACACAGAAATATGAAAGAAAACAGAGTAATGCTCGGCTGCCCACCAGCCAGCAGCTAACACTTACTTCAATGCTAGTTTTCTCAGTCCTTTTTCTCCAAGCCTTATTGCCCTGGTGCTTTTCATCACATGATCAATCATAGAATTTTCAATATGCTACGTACTTTCAGATCTACTTTATTTGTAAGCCTCCCCAAATGACCTAGTGAGCATCAAACACATTGCTAATCTTTACTTCCAAAATTTAATTTCTATAAGTCAAAACCCTCTTCTATAATATTCATATTTACTCAATTACACACACCTAACCTGAAATTAGAGCGGATTGGTCACAACCCTATTTTAGGCTGATTGTTGGGGCTCCTGCTTCTGTCTGCTGCCAATGGGCAAGATCTACTTTGGATCTCAAAATAAACCAGTAACAATGATTTATTAAAAACACAATGTTATTTTTTTGATTTACAGTTTATGAGTTCCTGATATAACAAATTATGCATTCTAAAAGAATTTAATGCAGTTATCTAATCATAACCTATCAATAAATTTGTAGAATTTGTGCTCGTGAAGTTTGACTCAACTTTTTATTTCTCTAATACCAAGAAATTTATGTGGCAAAACAGAGTTATGTATAAATTATCCTAGAATTCAACAGTTATAGATTAAGTTAAAATTCATTTTCACATACCACCTTCAAAAAGTCAGTTCAAAATGTGAACAGAATTAATTTTACATATTTTCTAATAATCTTCTTAAAAGCAGAAAATTACTTTTTCTTTGCTATTATTTCCTACAACATTAAATACATTATCTTGTAAACAATCAGCTTTCTCATAATGTTCACTGAATTGAAGAATTACCCAGTCATTTATAATCCACTTATCTTTGGAAACTTATGATGTACTATAAAATAGATGTGTAAAATAGTATAAACAGAGGCAACCTTTCAGGGAAAAAAAATGACCAACTCCTACTAGGCAGGTTTATAATCAATTTCACCATTCAAAAGGTCAAGATCATCTTGCACAGGAAGAAAGGTTAGCATTACATTTAAATGTCTGCTACAGTCAAACCAGTCTTTATAATATAATGTACTTGGACAGAACAACGGAGAGAAATTTCTCTGATTCGTAAAATGGCAATTTTAAAACAGTAACTTTTCACCTTGAAAATTATTGAGATATCCTCACTTAAATGACACTAAGGGAAAAAACCAAAAATCTTTATGGTTTGATTCTTTTGAAAGATCATAAATACAGTGAAAAACAGCAGAATGCTGTGAAACCAGTGCCTAGAGAAATCCCGAAGCATTGCCAAGAAACAAAATGTACTACTCACGGTGACTAATACGTGCAAATACTGGAAATAAATTCTAACAGATTACACAGGTTTTGTAACAACTAGAGGTATATTCAAATCATTCCAAAATTAATCAGGCTTAAGAATGTGGCAATCTTCCCTGCTAATAAGAATATAAGCTGGTTAAGTAGCCTAGCTAACATATAAATTATAGCCAATATCAGTAGGCAGAATTTTTTTCCACGTTTTTAATTAAAAAGAAGAAATTTAGCCCATAATGGAATCAATTCACTGTTTCAGACTTTGTAAAATGTGTTCATTTTTAATACATGTCATTTCATTCTGATGAGGCAATAAATAATAATCATGATACAGAATCACGAAAGCAACACCATCTTTCTACTGAAAATCCTGAAACATTTTTTATCAGATATGCCCTTTGATCATTTACTGGGGATTACCTGGTAAATTTTCAAATACTGAAGGAGAAAGAGGTGATATAAAAAGACAAATAAAATGCAGAGTTTTTTCTTTTTAAATCTGAATGTCTATCACAGGTGGTTTCTTACTGAAGAACATAATTCTGGGAATAGGCTACAACAGCAAAGCTAAATCTATTATAAATTGATTGGTAAAAATAGTTCAAAATAGCAGTTTCAAGATAAAATGGACATACAAATCTTTTGCTGTGAGGATTCTCTACTCTTTATAGTTAACACATTTAATGACATCAAGTCTTTTCAGTTTGAAAATGAAAGCAAGTAAAAGTGAATCTCTCTGGGTCAAAAAAAAAAAATCTTTGGACAAGCTTAAATGTTACAAGCTTTCTTTGTGAAACCCAGATTTACAGTCCACCTTCAGTTATAAGTAATAGCTTAGTATAGATCTATCTTAAAAGCACCAAAAGCATCAGTATGTAAGTAGATCTGAGAAATTATTAAAGCCGTATGTCTTTTAAAACACTTCAAATATTATAATATAAATTTCAGGAAATTAGCTTGTATCTCAGATGTTGATAAAAATGATTTTACCTAACAAACTTTTTTGTTGTGTGGAGCACTATAATGACAACAGCACCAATCTTTATGCTTAAGAAATTCCCGATAAGAAAAACTTTGTAATATATCACTATCTGTAAATAACTCTAATAATATATTTTTATCAGTTTGATCAATTTATGTTATTTTGTCACTTGAAGTAAAAGATGCACTTCAGCAAATCAGGCTTAATCTGGAAAAACATAAGAGCCCCAAACCTTGATATTAATCATGCAAAGAATTTCTTCCTTATGCCTCATTTCCCCCAAAAAATAAACACAAGGTGCCCCCACACACATATTTCTACAACTCATACAGTTTAATTGCTGCCCATTACTATCAGTATTATTTTTACAACTATCCAAAGAAAAATCTGATAATCAGCAATTACATTAATTAATAATATACAGTAAATTACTGAAAACTAGAAAAAGCAATAATTCCACATTCTAATAGTATCATCAGAATTCACAAGGTCATACCTGATGATTTAGAGATTGAAAAGGCTC
>RJWT010018138.1:0-19009 GCA_004365215.1 Cuniculus paca
GCCATTTTGTCTTGAAATCAGGTGGCCTGGAATAAAGTATTTGCTTGATAGAAAGCTTCTTTCTTCACATAGAAAGTGGGCATTTGGACTAAACCTTAACATTTTTCCCAATGATAATATTCTTCGAGTTTCTGATTTTCTTAATTCAGCGTATAAGCAATTGCTACAAAGAGAAGCTAAACAATTGAACAGCAGCATTATAAAATAACTTGATATGTTTTTGTCTATCATTAAAACAAATTCTTATTTTCCTTTCTTTAGATTGTAACTTGAGAATGTCTCCAGGCTTTCCTATCACATTTATGTTTTCACAGTGATGTAGTAAAGTTTTCTAAAATGTGGCATCTTTTTCAAAAACAGAGAGAAAAAAACAAACCAATCTAGAAAATGAATTTTACATCAAATTATTTGATTATCTTCCTTATATCTCTTGTAAACTAGGAAATTGTATATTTAAATTAAAAATTTTAGAAAATCTATTGAAGAAAATAAACATATTCAGGGGATGACATAAAAGAACTAATATTTATCAGATGTTAATTATAGTCTGGATATTCAGCCAGAATTATTTTAAAAGGTAAGATACAATGGCACAAAACATAAAGTTCCTGTGGACAGTTAAACTATAATCACTATCCAACCTGCTAAAACCCTACTGCAAATTGAGTTTAATGAAAAAGTCTTTTTTAGATAATTCTCAAATTTAGATGAGACAGTAAATATATGAGTACATAATATAACACAATATATTATAATTAGTATTAACATAATTAATATGTATTAATGATATTTGAGAGATAGAAAGAGAGAGAAAGGATCAGAGACAGACATAGACACAGAGACACACAGAGAAATAGATTCATTTTTTGATAGTATCAATCAATTACCGCTGACAGGTTTAAGATAATTAGGCACTTTGAGTGTAGAAGAGTTAAAATTTTTCCTTATTCGGATAATTTCTTTCTCATCAGTTTACACTGTAGGGTCCTGGAAGTGTTGAGAAATATCTTATAAGCAGACTGTTGACTTCCTATAGGCTTCCATTCTTAGTCATATTGTTTGTTTCCATTCATGTGTTTGATTTATTCTAAGAAAGTTTTGTATATATGACGATGGAAGGTGGATGAGCCTCCAATTGAGTCTGTTTCCACCAAATTCCACTTGTTTGATACACATCTTTATCTTAACTGTGGTGTCCTACCTTTACTAATGATGCAAATAAATTAACAGTGTTCAACATCTCAAACTTGATTTCACACTTCGTAGTGAGTGCTGTGAAATTTTCAAGTTTCTTCATTTACAGCTACTCACAAAACCTACGTGTGATATAATATAACTGTGAAGGCAAAGGCGCAAAACATGAGCATGTAATGATCCACCTGTAAAACCCCTCTGTGTGTGGTGTGTGAGCAGTGACAGGACTTTTTTTGACATTCCATTCCAGCACTATAAAACTGTGCATCTGTCTAAGAAGTAGGAAAATGAATATTACAGGGCTGCTGAAATGCGGTGACACTGTAATTATCAGGCCTTTTTAACTTTCCTGTATTTTCCTATACACTGACAATGACTTAAGCATGGTATAATCACGTCTTATCTAGTTGAATTATATGTTGTTTCCCCTTTAACTAAGCTTTTTTAGCAATCTTTTGTTAGGCTTTGGCTTCAAAGTAATTTTAAAATCTTATAATTTTTCGCTTTCTAAATCTTTACACTTACCTTATTGACAAATACTAGGCATGCAACTGCAGATATAGTTTTTAACAAAAAACGTAATTGGCATGGTTATTTATGAGTTTTCCTGCTGTACAATTCATGCTTGCCTTAATGGAACAAATAGAAGAATAATTCCACTTTGTGCTGCTTTTCAGATATGTGTAAGACTGTTACCATACTTCTGGTACATTTATTGAACACTCTTCAAAGATAAAACTGAAAGCTTGATTCTAACTATTAGTACAATTTTTGCCATTCAATATCTATTAAAGTAATTTCAGTTCATCAAGAAATAATCACATTTCATTTTCTAATTCTGATTTTTCTATGGTCACCATTTAGAGAGCAGTTGAGGTGTATGATAATCAAAGGCTTGTTCATGGTTGAATAAATTCAATACACTTGTTCTATCAGTTCAGCATATTAAAATGTCCCCTGGCATATTTAGTTTGATTGTTTAAGACATTACACTGGATTTCTGGTATTACAAATTTCAAAAACAATATGCATGAAGTGAGAAACCTCATCTATCCATCTCTTATATGACAAGAAAATTGAATGAAAATAATTTTCTTTCCAAAAACAAACACAAATATATTAACAAAGCTGTAATCCTAGTTTGGTCATGCCAGCAGAAAAATGAAATCAATTTTCTTTTTAGGACAGATTTCTATGAGAAATATGTCAGGTAAATATGGGACTGTGACAATAATTCAGCTATGTAATACAAAAGAAGGTAGTTTCTACAAGCTATTTAAAATTGTATCATAACCTAAATAGTAGATGAACTTCTAAGATTTAACTTACTGTATATTTAATTGTGCATTATCTGTCTCTGTATTTTCTATAGTTATAAAAACCTCATATGTTATATTTACTTTTTTTAAATCTTCTTGTTCCCACCAAAAATATGGATATTCTTTTCACTTCCATGGTAATGTATATGTAACGTAATGTATATGTAATGTAATGTATATGTAATGTAATGTATATGTAATGTATATGTAATGTATATGTAATGTAATGTATATGTAATGTAATGTATATGTAATGTATATGTAATGTATATGTATATGTAATGTAATATGTTTTTTATTGTCTTGTTAAAATAAGTGAATTTAAGATAAAGCAATAATGATAGGGATGAAACATGTATTCATTCATACCTAATATTCTCACAAAGTTTGTTTACATATTGTTCTTTTTTTCTAGTTAGAATTCCTTTGGAAAGAGGAAGCATGTATGTTATTTATTTTGGGTTTAAGGTAATACATGGTAAAGTACAGAACAGTAGGGCTTTTTTTTTTTCTTATTTATTTATTTATTTTTTCAGAGACACAGTCCCGCTTGGCAGTTCAGGCTGGCCTTGAACTCGCTATGTAGCCCAAGCTGGCCTCAAATTTGAGGTAATCCTTCTGTATGAGTCTATCAAGTGTTGAGATTACAAGAGGAAGCCATCATGCCTGGCTCATTTCTTTTAGTTAAATTCAGAAAAAATGATTTTATTGTCTTTCTTTCCACGTTTCCTCCTACTTCAGTGGCTTTGGTTCCTGCTCTTTCACTAAAGTAGAATGAAATAAAAAAATCCACACATTTTGTCTTTAGATCAGAACCAAGTATCTGGGTATTTTATGTTCTTTTAGTAAAAGAAAGATGTGGTTGTCTAATGAATATTCATCAAATCATACATCTAGATAAACATTGAGAGTACAATATGAGTTTTAATGCAAAATTCTTAATGTAGGCAATGGCCATATAATGCTGAAATAATAGACAGAAGCTATTAATTAAATTAAGGGAAAAAAAGTAAAGCATTTTCTAATTGCCTAAACTTAGTAACTTACTTATAAATGTTGAATTACAAACATTATCAAGATCACACACATTTTTTTCAGTTAAATGTTAATAAGATCTTGATGAAAGTCTTTAGATGACAGTGTACTTGATGTTTAAGAATCTGGGAAAGAAAAGTAAGATAAAGAAAGTGAGACTAGATTTCAAATTCCATAGATATTTTTGTAGAATGACATCATCATTGTGAGTGTGCATTGTAACTACAATTAATTTTAAGACTCCAAGTCTTTTTATGCCTTCTCTATCTAAAGTTTTATCTAGCTGACTTCCTTGCATGTTCCGTAGGTAAACATAAAAGTATTAAATAGCTTTTGAAATGTTAGCCACCAAGTGGTATTAAGCTACTATATTTAAATATATTTAATACTTTAATCTTTAAAAGACAATCAGTGAAAATGAAGTTTAATAATGTATAATCAGAGCAGCTAATTATCCTGAGAATTTAGTAGTGTAAGGCTTAAATATGTGTGATATTGATCTGTCACCTCAGGAGTAGCTAAGGAGATCACTTATACTTTCCTGGGAAATAAGAAAAGGGCACATGAGACTGGGTCTAGCATTGGTTCAAACCTGATTTTATTACAGTCTGGACATTTAAAAGTAGTTAAAATGATGTAGAAAAGCAATGAGAAATCATTTGACTCTTCCTCTCTAATTAAACCTGCCTGACATGGATTAGTGATCTTTGAAATAGGGACAAGCTCAGTCCTTCAAATATTATGAATCCTGACCAATTAAATGGTCCCCAACATCTTGTTAATATACTGTTTTCCAAAAGATCACACTGTTCAACCATATGTGAATATTTTTAAAGCTTGACTGGGATGTACTTTTTAAATCAAAACTGAGTCTGTTAGATATAAAAAGACTTCAAAATATAACCACTTTCTGATTTCTGTGCACAAAGTTCCATTGGGCCCTGACCATATCGCACAATAAGAAAATGGTGTTATTTAGAAAACTCTCCATGTTCCCAATCTGAGATGTGTAATGAAAAGTACAGTCAAGAATGGTTAAAACTTTGGAATTAGACTAAAGAGCATCTGAACTAGCTTACTACAGTGCTAGTTTACTGAGTGTTGAACATTGAACAGTTTGCTTATTTTCCTTGCTTAATTTTGGTCTCTTCATTTATCAAACACAGATATAATAAGAGCTACTTCTTGTATGTTTTACATAACCGAAATAATATAGATGAAATACTTGACCCGAGTCTCTCTAGTAGTAGGCATTATTATTATTACATTAATTTGAAACAAATTTCATGTTAATACCAAGAAAAATAAACCATTAAAGATTCACATTGTCAATCTATTGGGCTGTGATTTGGTTGCTAATATTTCACCTGTACTTGCTCTGCCTATGATAAATGCAATTATTAATCCCTCGAGGAAAAAGAAAAAGAAATTAGTATAGCCCACTAGTGTTCATGAAACTTTTTTTTAATTTAAACATTAATATAGGGTTAACATGTATTAGGGATTTTAATAGGCACTTAGAATGCGACCTCACTTGATTATCATGAAGACCTTATTAGGTAGACGCTCTGCTTCTCTCACATTACAAAGAGATGTTTGAGGCCACCAAAGCTAAGTGACTCATTGAGGACACTTAGTAGTAGAAAGTAGCAGAGCAGAAATTTTAATGCTAGGAGTTGTTGGTTGGAAAAACTGCCCTACAGTCCCTTACGGGGTTGTGACACCCATAGCTATGAGACTGGTTCCGTTCTGCTTCCCTCCAGAGTCATTGACGGTGTTGCCAGAGCCGAACCTCTTGTCCCCCTGCCATTTGTTTCCGTGCACTGCCACTGTTGCTGACCATCCAGTGGGTGTCTTGAGTGGGCCAATGGCCGGCTGCTGTGAAGAAGCATACAGGTTTTTTTAAATCTTCAAAAGGTGAAAAGCAAATAATCTTGTTGAACTGTCTCATTTCAATTTAGAATGACAGACCTCTCTAGAGCTCTTAATTCTTCCAGAGAGCGACTCCTCATTTCCTTGTTCCAACCACTCTCCATGTCTCAAGTAAAAACTGTTGCCTTCTATTTCTCCTTAAACATCAAATTCTTATCTTTTATTCTCACTGTCACTGAAATTCCTTAGTTTCTTATTCCATTAGCAAAATAAAAACTTTCATAAAATAACTTCAATGAGCTCTATCAACTAAATATATAAACACTCTCATTTTTGCATGTATACTATGCCTTTTCTCTAGGTATAATTTATAAATGCTCCACATTCATACTAAAGACCAATACTTCAAGTTCTGTAATGAATTATCATCTTTCTTTGCTTCTTCAGGACTGAAACTGACATCCTTCCTACTTTCTCTCCAATAGTATATAATATATGTTCAGTCTCTAGAGAATGATTTTCATCAACATTTTCATGCAAACACTATATAATTCTGCCATTTTAAAATTTAAAAAATGAACCTATATCTCCAATTAGTTACTGTATTAGTCTCTTCCTCATAATGAAATTCCTTATGAAGGTCGTCTATCCTTGTAGTCTCCAATTCTTCCTAAGGCAGAATTTCCCTTATTACTCCACTATTCTGCGTTCACAGTTAATATGTGTAAGTATATATCTATCTATCTATAAGCAGTTAAAGGATGAAAGCAACCGATACTATAAAAAAATCCAGGCTCTGAAGATAAAATAAATGGGTAAAATACTATTAGCACTCAGAGTAATAGTAGCAAGACAGATATCTAGGAAACTGCAGACCCTTCTTCCTCCAGAAAACAATAAATACAACCATAGACTATCTAGAATAACTTTGCAGAGCATCTAGGAGTCAAATATCTTTAGTGACTAAGTGAACGCTCAATCAAGAAAAATACACATGCAAAAGCAAATTTGAAAGTAGAGGGCACCCTAGTGTGTCTAAGATCTGGAAGCCAGTGATCCAGAACCCTCAGTTGCCCACCCAGTATTCATAGCCAGCTTTCATCAATGTCCTTCACTGAAACAGGTCTTCACATTGCTCTGCAAAGCAGTACTCTTCAGCCACTTCTTGAGTTTTAGTCTAAGAGGGTCCTCTCCTGTGTACCACCTCCCCATGCTGCAGCACAGGGCCTGTTAAAATAAAGACACACTTTGGTATGCCTGGAAAAAAAATGAAGACAGGTTTACATAACTTGATCCCATCACCTCCCTGTTGCAGGATAGTGTGTTGTAGTTTCATCCCAAGTTCTTTTCTGGGAACCAAAGAAAGCAGAACAAACCTAATTTGCAACATTCTAATTCCCCTAGTGGCTGTGAGACCTGGTTGCCTGTTGGTTTCTGTATTGGCTAACTTGGAGCAGGGATAGTCCAACACAGGCAGCTCAGATCTCAGGTTAGGTAAGTGTTAGAAAACTACAGACTGTAGACACCTGGGATGAGTTACCACTGATTGAGGAATGCAAGGTTATAGGAACACCTGAAGTAACAAGTATGAGACTTAGGACTACATAAAGCAGCAAGTATGAGTCCTAGGGAAATTATAGTACTAAGAGATTTAAAAGCAACTGTCTGTATAGAGAAATAAGAAACAAATACAAACAAATCCCTAGGAAACATATGCCTGCAGGGTGTCTGGAAAGACCATCAGCCTTAATTTCAGACTGATTCTAAGACCCAGAACTGCTAAAAAGTCTTATGCCATGCAGAGCCAGTTGTAAAGCAAGAAGAAACTTATTTTTAAATTCCTGATTTTCAAGAAAAGATTAAAGGCATACAAAAAGTGGGAAAACATGACCATTCAAAAAGTAATTAAATCTCTGGAGACTATTCTTGATAAATTATAGGCATTGGACTTGTTGGACAATAACGTTAAAATGTCTATCTTGAATATGCACAGAGAAGGAAAGATGGATAAAGAATTAGAAATAGAATGAAACTCTCAATATAATAAACACCATATATGAAAAGTCATAGCATACTTAGTGGTAAGAACCAAAAGCACTTTCTTAAAAACCAAATTTAAGACAAGGTTGGCCAGTTTCACCACTTCTATTCATCTCAGAAGTAAAAACCCAGCTCTAACAAATAGGAAAATAGAAAAGGTAAAGTAAATTCAAATTGGATAAAAAATACAGTTTCTTCAGCACACAGGTGATATATATATATATATATATATATATATATATATATATAGAGAGAGAGAGAGAGAGAGAGAGAGAGAGAGAACAATCCACAAATGTACTCTTATAACAAATTCAATAGATGGTAGAATAAAAAAAAATCAGTTCTCCTTGTATACAGTAAGAATACAAGAAGTTAAGAAAATAACTCCATTCACAATAGCATCAAAAATAATGAAATTCCAAGGCATAAATTTAACTAAAACTTCTATGCTGAAAACCACAAAATACTACTGAAACAAGCAAAGACCTCAAGCAATGTAAAAAAAATTCCAGGTTCATGAATCAGATTTAAATAAATATGATTTTAGGAATTTCCAAAGTACAGTCCCTATAAAAAGGGAATTAGAAAAGTCCATTCTGTAATTTGTGTGAAATTTCACAGGATGTGTAACTAAAAATATCTTGAAAATTAGAACAAAGTTGGGGGTGACATGCTTTCTGATTTGAAACTTAACTACAAAGTTACTGTCCTAAACTGACAGATGGAAAAATGGAAGAAAAATATCAAATAAATTTAAATATATTTAAATGATTTTTTAACAAGGGTGCTAAAATTTAATGGAGTAATAGCAGTCTTTTCAACAAACAGTATTAGGAAAAGTGAATATTCACATATATAAAAAAGAAGTTGGAGGCTTACCGTGTCTATATGTTACAGATAAAATTATCAAGCTCTTAGAAGAATACCTAAGGGAAATATCTTCCTGAAAGTGAATTGGGAGGTTATATTTTTGATATGACACCAAAAAAAGACAAAAACTGAATAATTTAGACTACATAAAAATTTAAAAGTTTTATGTATCAAAAGATACTATAACATAAGGAAAAGACGAACAAGGAATAAGAGTAAAATATTTGGAAATTATATATAGGAAGTTTTTATCTAGGTGATATTAGGAATTCCTATAACTCAATAACAAAAAACACAAACTTCACTGTTAGAAAACTGACAAAGTGATTTTTGTAATAGCTGTATAGATGCAAGTGGCCCATGATGAAGACCTTGAGAAATTATTTCACATCCTTTAAAGTGAGTACTTTGAGTGAATGAATGAAGAAAGAAAAAATGGGCCCAGAATATGAAGAAATCATAACTCTTATAAGTGCTAGTAAGAATATTAAATATTTAATTTTCTAGCATAAACAGTGTGGCAGTTATTCAAAAATTAAAAATAGAATTACAGTACAAGCCATTAATTTTACCTCCCAGCAATAGCAAAAACCCCAAGGAAAAGCTATGTATCATATCATAGCAGTATTATTCACTTGGAATTCACCTGTCAAGGAAAATTGCATAAATACATCAATTGTGGTACCACATATACAAACAATGAATATCATTTGGCCTTAAAAAACAAGGAATTTCTGAAGTGTTATACAAAAGGGAAGTACCTTATATGTACTGTGAAGAGAAATTAGCTGGACACTAAAGAAAACATATTGTATTACTGCACTTATATAAAGTATCTCAAGTGGTCACATTGTTATAATTTTGCACCCTGCAGATCTGAGGAACTGACCTGCTAAAAAGTTGTAGTAGAATCAGTCTCCCATTTCAGATTAGAAGTTTTTTTCTGTGAAGAGTTTCTGATTTCCTAAACTTGGGTCACAACCGCTCCCACAGCATCTCATGTATACCCTTATTATTTTCCTTGTTACTCCGTATGCAATCACTTATCTAACAAATTACGAATGCCTCCAGGCAAAGATTATCTCTTTTCTTATTTTACCATTAAATTATCTCATTTTATTGAAAACTTTGTTTCATCATTATGGTTACTTGTATTTCTTACTTCTACTGCCAACAATCATAACAGTTCACTTTCATTTAGCGATCACATTATACTGGCACTGTGATAGCATCTCTAATGCATTAATCACTTGATACTGTTCTCCATATCTTGTATAGGAAATTATGCTATGTTCATTTGACAATGAGTTCACAGGTTTGTCCATTATTTAGAACCATTTCTTAATGCAGTACCTACTGTTTTACCATAATGTTGTTTTGTAAGATAATAGATACCTGCCCTATCTGTATTAGTCAGCTTTCTTGTTACCAGGACACAATACTTGACATTCGAAACTTAAAGGTGAGGTTTATTTCAGTTCATATTTGCAGTGGGTTCAGTCCATGGTAGCCTGGCTCCAAAGCAAAACGGGATGGTGAAAGGACCTAGTGAAGGAAACCTGCTTATGTTATGGGAGCTGGGAAATGAAAGAAAAAGACCCATGGGCAAGAGCACACTGCCCCTAGTGACTCATATCTTCTGAAGAGGCCTCAATTCCTAACATTATATTCAGTTGTTAAATTCATCAAACTATGAATCTACTAATGAGCGTAGCACCCCTGTGATCCAGTTACGTTTCAAACACGTGAGACTGTTGTGGCACAGTTTAGATTTAAAAAACAAGACATTCTCTGTTAAGCTTTGGTAGTTTTTCTACAAACTATAAGGGCCAGCTAACCCGTATATATTTCTAGAAACAGTAACAGACAGGATTCTTTCAATGCCATACCTCAAAAGGAATTAAAAATAGCGCGAATGACTCCTTTTCCCTGGGATCTGACACAAATTCACACTTCTCCTTTTTTCTTCTGGAAAAAAACTTACTACTTCTGTACCTCTTCACCTCTCCATTTTATTTAAAGTCACTTTCTTCCAAAAGAAAAAAAGAAAAATCTATACAATAATAGTATATAAATGCATTCACTAAAGAAAAATCATATTTTATTTTTAAATTGTGATTCATCAGCTAGATAAACGGGGAAAATATTTTCCAAAAACTAATGAAAATATAAGACTAACATTCACTGATGATCTTATGATGATAAGAAGACATATCAGCATGAAACTGAAGTTGATTTCCCAAGTTTAAAACCCAAGGAGATTTTTTTAATTTTATTTTTACTGTTGATGCACTGTAGAAATTATTCCTTTTCATTTTAAAATGCTACATAATAATCTGGGACTTAAACTGCAAGCTATAAGCTGTATCTTAGTGTTTGCAAACATTCATGGAATTATAAAGCTGCATGAGAAATATTAAAGTTTTTAATATTCATAATATCTTGTTTTGTTTCTTTCTCTACAGGAAACTGACTCAAAATACTAAAAAAAATACATATATATATACATTTGGTTATATGTATACACGTACATCCATTGTATGTATATATATGTACACATTAATGCATCTAATTTTATGTGAATAGTATTACCAATTTTTAGTACATCTTTAATAAGGAAGAAAAAATAAAAGCACTCTCATCTGGTAAAGGTCTTTTTCTAAATTCGATAGCGTAGTCCCCGAGATTCTTGCTCAGTCAGCTGTTCACTGATATTTGGCTGCTTACGCTTAGAATTCTACGGACTTCAGCAGTTTATTTGATTTTGTAACCACTGCTGCTGACCCAGAAATGTTTACTTATGTGACTTCTTGAGGAGTCTTCACATTTCACTGAGTAGGGCTTGAAAAAGCATTGGTTTTGAGTACAGTGTTTTATGTTTAAATATAGTACATTGCCATTAACTATTGCACTATTTCAAATGAGAGGAAGTAAATTAGACCTGCTAAGATTGTTTTCTCTCGTGTTACTATAACCGAGAATTTCAGAACTGAGGAAGACTGGGATATCATTTTTACTTTTGAGATGTAGGTCTTTTTTATCACTACAGAGAGTCATTTTAATAAGCTCCCACAGCTTGCTGAGGCTTGGTCTAGGAGTCTTTGTAACTTATGCCTTATGCAGGTCTATGCCTTTGTGTCCTTGCCATAAAGCAGAAATGGGTCCTGCATGGGGCAGAGTTGGTTGCCCATTCTGGCTTTTACACTTAGTAGACCTTTGGTAATCAGAAACCTAACTTCTAAACCTCGGTTTATTTGTCCTCAAAATGTGTGCTGAAAACGAACTGGCCTACTGTAACATGTAGATGAAACACTGCACATAAATACACTGCACAGTGCGTGACACATGGTAAATACTTAGGAAATGTTTGTTATGCTAGCGAACATTACAAGTCTCAGGGGCTCAGTAAATATTTTATCTTTACTTATTCTAGTTGTCAGTGTCTGCACCCAGAAATACTAAGGGCAAAAAGGATATGTGTGGGTCAGATGATAAAAACCCATAGTTAATTGATTTAATTACAAAACATAAAGATCATTATTAGATTTTTCCAAGCATTGGCCTGTGGATTAAAAGAACAGTGTCTATTCTTTGGACAACATCAAGTTCCTTTTAGACAGTAGGCAAGATGAAATGAAAACTTTTTAAAAATCACCCATTCAATGAATGCATAAGACAGTCTTGAATGCTAAAAGATAAATATTAAAGAGATAGGTGTAGCATTTGAAAAACAGACTGTGATCCAGCTAAAAATGGGAGATTAAACAGTGGAAAAATTAATAAATCTTTGGCATGCCTTTTTGCACTCTTAGGCTATTAAGAGGAAGGAAATCTGTAATGAACTCTTTACAGTTTCTGACCCTGCTACTGATATTGAACTGACAATTACAAAAGGCAGCTTGAGGGGCTGGAGTGGTGCATTGGCGTTGAAACTAGGGCATCTTTTCTGCTTTAGTATCCCTACTGTTTAAGCAAATATCAAGGGTCTAACAGCTTGATATGCATTCATGGCCCAGAACCCTCTAATTATACCATGTGTCATGACATTGATGCAAATGCTCTCCTCAACTGTTAGAGGTGGGGAGGGAGCTGGAAAATACACTATTGTGGGAATGCATTAACCTGCTCTCAGTGCTCAGCAAGAGACAATGTAAGTGTGTGTCAGTTAAGGATGACACAAACCTTTGCCTTTGAGCTAAAAGGGCTATTAAGTTAAACACAGTGCTTTCAAAAAGGTATTTATTGTTGGCTTAAAGACTATTACTATGTCATTACAATCAGCTAACGAATTTTGTTATTGTAGTAGTGACTTGGGAGTGAGGAAAGTAGAGAATTCTTGAGTGCATGTTCTGAACTTTAGAAGGCAACATATCAAACTTTTGAGTTCCCTCCCTGTACCTTCATTCCTTCAGGTTTACACTTCCATTTGGTAGATCAGGAAGTGAGAAAAGATTTGTTCAAAGGTTGTAACCAGAAAGTGGAAACTGTTTTTGTTCTTCTGTGAATGTCAGCTTGCTTAAACTGCTTTTCTCACTACTTCTGGGCTCACCAGTCTGCTTAATAATAACTCCTTAAGATATAAGCTGTTAAAAATCAAAGAAACATTTCAAAAAATAGCTGTGCCCTAATAGTAGACTGATTAATTTCTGATTCTCTTTAACATAACTAACTAGGACAATTTGGCTCCTTTACAGCTAAAAATGTATTTGTCCTAGCACTAAGTCGGCATTTATCTAATGACCGTAATGAAGGCAAATGTTAGTTACATATTAACATTTTTGTAAAACTGCAAAGAGTGTGAGAAAATCAAAGAAACTTTTCATTTGACTTCAAAGAAAAAAATTGTTCTGGAAGATTCAATAGAGCTTTAAGATGATTCTGAAGTATTGTCCCTGATTTACCATCGTGGTGACTTGTGTAGGAATAACTCCCCTTTTAACAGAACGAAGGCACACAGAAGCTGTCATGTTAATTAAAGACCATTGTCCCACCTGGTTTGGTTTTTTACTTATAGCCAGCTAATTTACGATTGTATCAATCTTACATTACAATTATATGACTTTGCTGAGTTGAAATCCTGTGAAACCATCCACGCACACAGGTGGCAGTAGGAGTCGGACGTTCACCAATGTAAAAAATTGGCTTGTGCCTTCTAAAATAAAATTTTATTTAGACTCTTGGGATAAAGGAAAGTTGGGTAGCTGTGGGTTAGGCATAGGATTAGATTTCCTTTTGGTATACCACTTTCTCTAATTTATTCACAATATTCATGAGATTTAAAGGTTTGAGGATATGTGAAACTTTCAATGACCTAGATCTTTTTAAATTATTATACTAGGTATAGCAATTGCTTTAGGATAGTCATAGCAAGCATAAATCTTATGAATATTGAATCTGTGTATTGATATTGTTAGAGAAGCCGCCTAGGTAGGAAGGTGAGTTTTCAGGTTGGTTTCTACCGCATTGGTTACAACTGACACAGCATTTCAGTATAAGCTCCCACACACATAAACCTATTTAAATTTTTATAATTTTATGTGGTATAATTTCAGCCTAGCACACTGATGACTTTTCAAGTATGTTTCATTTTAAATTTCTCAAAACTAGTGCTTCTGTAAATCATTTTTTGGTAATCTTATGAAAGGATCATGTAATTCAAATATGTTGTAACAGAGATCACAACTATAAACCATTCAATGTGTTCATGATTCACTAGCCTTTAATTTTCTCATCTGTAAATGCATCAAGTTGAATAGATGGATTTTAAGTCATCTTATACACAAAGTCCCTAGCCTACATCACCTTGTTATTATCAGCATGCAGTTCCATGATTATTATGCTTTTCATTTCTCTCTTCCCAAAAGATTTATTTTTTCTGTGTCATCGGACAAAATAAACGTATTTCTTTATCAGCCATCAGATCATAGTTTTGATGCTAATTAGTTGATTATTGAATTTCTGAAAAACTCCTGCATAATTGAGAGTTGTATTGTGCACAGTATTAGAAAATATTGGTAACCATGTATTTTCATTCTGTTAAATCAAATGAATCAGAAACATTTGGCATTAATACTGCATACATAGACCTTGCTATTTCCCTCAGGAGTGTAGTCCTGCATTTTATACCAACCCTTTGTAGTTTCATATTTGTTGATGTTTTACATTTTTGAAGATCTTCCCTATTTGTATTTAAGCATAGTGAATGGCATTACACAGGTGTCAAAGAAGTGTATTCCCGCCGGGCATGGTGGCTCACGCCTGTAATCCCAGCACTCTGGAGGCAGAGACAGGCGGATCATTGTGAGTTCGAGACCAGCCTGGGCTACAAAGTGAGCTCAAGGCCAGCCTGAACGGCATAGTGAGACCCTGTCTCAAAAACACCAGGGCCAGGGATCTAGCTCAGCAGCCTAAGTGCCTGCCTGACAAGCATGAGGTCATGAGTTCAATCCCCGGTGCTGCAAAAAAAAAAAAAAGTAGTGGATTCCCTACAGGTTTAGTCACCTGAGGAAGTGTTCTTACCATCTCATCTTGACCATTAAGCCTGAGTTGTCCTTCTGACATCTCTACTTCCTAACTTACTAGGGCTTCAATAAGTTATTGAACCTTCAGAAGGCTTATTTCCTCAAATAAAAATAGGGCAAATGTGTATAATAAATAGGACAGTGAAAAATAATGCAAACCAGTGATCTTACATAGTGCCAAAAAGACATTTATTGCTCAATATATGACCATTAATATGTGAGCATCACTTTTACTACCAAATAAGGTCTTTTAATCTATTTTCCCTGATATACACTTTCCATTTAGAAGGAAGTGGTTTTTTTAATTTTATGATTATTATATTTTTTGCTCAGTTTAGAGGCTGGTTTTCATGTACTTAAACACTTCAGACTACATTCCTTGAGTCTGTTACTCAAGCCTGAGGTAGTTTTATGGATAATTTAATGTTTACTATCTCAAATCCTTTGAATTAGTGTTTTAGTATATATACCATTTGTGAATGGTTTTATTTCTCAGTTTTTCTCTTTAAGATTTCTTATATGAGTGTGCACATGGGTATTTGATATTGTTGTCTCTAAATAGCATGACTCCACCAACGTGAATATCAAGATATTTCACCCAGCAACATTGTTGTACTGGGAAAAGTAATATCATTCTGCCTACCTGTATATCAAAACATGCACTAATTTTTAACTTTTCACCATATTTCTTAGTGAAGAAAGCTAATCCTGTTGCAATTGCAGGAAATTCTGCAGCTTATTTTCAGTGTCACAAGATTCTCTGAGAAGTAGGTTCAGATTTTATCACTGGGAAGTCAATCCTATCTACTGTGACTCACACATTATTTTATCTCACTTTGAATATGCAATACCTAGAAAGCATATTTTTGCTTGATAAATAATCATATGTTGCCTTTTGATATTCTTTGAATTGCTGTTGATCTCTCTTATGCTTATATTAGATTTCAAACACCCATAAGTGCTTTTTACTGCACTGTCACAGCTGTCTCCGTGTCCTGAGTCAATTGAAAACGTTTACGTTTCAGGCTCAGTTTTACTTTGAAGAAGAGTCAGAAGATGCAGAAAGCCAGATGCAGTGAATGAAGCAAACGACAGCACACCAAAATGGGGTCACGAGCTTCCTTTTCCATTAGATGGCACTGAGCAACAACATTCACTGTATTTTTGATCATAATACATAAAGACACACAAGACTTTCAAAATTTGCTTTGGAAAGTTGCAAGAATGATGAGATAAGTGTGTTTGAAGGGAAGGGGAGGAGTTGTTGGCAAATTGTCTTTTACAGCAGTTTTTTTAAAAAAATGTAAACTTTCACCACATAGTTTGATCACACCTCATATGTTTAACACTTATATTTAAATTTTAAAGTCCTTAGCATCCCAAACTGTAATGTAATTTTTTGTACTTACTTGTAGGAACCGAAAAATTATTTTTTCACTAGTATAATCTAAAGCAAAGGCTACCTATGTAGATATACCATCAGTGTTACAGATAAAATATTAAAAATTTTTAAATGCTCAGTTAAAATGGGTCATAATAACTCCCTGGAGTATGGATGCTCCAGTTTTTAATGGGGTCCAAGAATGTTGGGTTCTATTTTCTTGTTAGTAGATTAAGAAAAATAAATAAAATAACAGCCTACCAATGACTTAGCAAAATGTGACTAAACATTACTAAAAACAAACTCTGTCCACCTCATGAAAAAATATTCAAAAGATAGTAAAACTCACTAATCAACTATTAAAAAATAGCCTTAAAACATCTTTTGGGCCATAAACACTTAGCACTTCTGTCAGTCCAAATTTGACTTTGCCGTCTATACCTCATTTCTCTTTACCTCTATTTTGCTGCAGCTGCTGAAATCTCTAAGGAAATCTCTCCATAGAGACAGAGCCAGACGGTCCAAGTCTCTTCTCTGTTCTTGAGTTCCTGTTTTCAAGTAATGATTCGGATAAACTAGAGATCAGTTTCCTTTCCTGTAACTCTGGCAGCTGAAATTAATTCTCCAAAGACTCCTCTTTGGAGGCAAGCAGATGGTACACATGCACATGTTTTAGTTTTGATTGTACCAGTTCTGAATAATTTAAAGTTCCAAATCTCTATAAAACTACTGTATTCCCATTTCCCAATACAATTTTTTTTTCTTTTGCCTCAGAAACTCCTTCCTTATATTTTGACATTTGGCTGAAACTTCGTTCATTTTGTACCAGCTTCATTGTCACACAGCTCCTGCTGTTCTTTGTTACAATTTTAGATAAGTATGGCTTTAGAAAACTAAGATACTTTTAGAAACTATTCTGCTGGTGATTTTCCCTTTACCATTTGCAAAGCATTTTGTATACATAAACAGCACATTAGCCAAATGATGTTGTTATCATAGTTTCTGTTGGTCTGCATTTGGCTCTCGCTTTAGAATTACCCCAAATAGGTTTGCAGTTTTATAGTTGCATTATGAGGTACTCAATAATATGCATGGACTCAGAATTTTTTTCTGCCATTCTGTTTGAAAACAGGCCAGTCCTATCTCAATTGAAGATCCACTGTTGCTCCAGGTAGTAGATGATAAATAGGTAATATTTACAACACCTTTAGTGGATTTACACTTCTCTATCCAAATTTGAGGTTTTTCTATCTTTAAATTGATAAGACTAGCCTTCTCCAAAATTTTGTGAGAGATATGGTAGTTTATAAACCTATATTTTTGTGTATATACATATACACACATACATCTACAGTCACCCAGCTCTGTCAGAAATGCTCTACTTTTACAGGAAGTCAAGTAATGATTCAATTCTAGATGAGCTTCACTAAATTTAATTGCCATTATCTTCTTCCTTTACTATGACTAAGACGTCAAGAATAACAATGAGAGTGTGCTATATCAACACCTGCCATCATCATTACCAGAAAAAAAAAGCAAACATATAATCAATTTAGAATGAGGAGGTAATCTCATCTGTGAAGATGAAAACAGTGTTATGAACAATATATAATTAGTCTTTACTAAATGGTGTTTGCATTGTTTTGTTTTCATCCAACTTTTATAAAGATCGTATCACCTTTCATCATCATATTTATGAATGTGGAATATAAACCTCAGAGAGATGACAGGTCTTATGTGCATGCATACAGACATTTATGAAAGCAAAAGCATAAATCCTAGATATTAAGATACAAATCCCATTGTTTTACATAAGGTAGAATGGAATAAACAGTATATTATTTCTAGAATAATCAAATGTAATTTGTGTTGCTTCACACTTTTTTTTTTAATTTAAGAAAAGCAACTATATAGGTAATAAGATGTGAAATTCATGGTTCTTTTCTTATTTGTATATAAAGTTTGAAAAACCAAAACTCAACAAATGAAGGGATCCTCAGAAATCTCCTCTACGTGATAAAACACTTCCCTGAGGGACCTTAGCAGTTGCTATGCAGAATCAACAAATAAGCAACTTTCAGTGGTGTTTTGTCTCTTTTGCTTTCAACCATTCAAGTGATGTGGTTTCTACCGCATCTCTTGAGAGATAATTCCATATTCCAGCGGTTTCCTGTCAGGAAGTTTTTCACGTATCCTATCCAAATTGCCTCTTTTCTCACTTCATTCCATTTTTCAGAGTTACACCAAGTCTGAACACATCACTGCGTGATTTCTCATTTTTAGTGAGGGTCACACAGTTAAACGTTTGGCTCAGTGGTATTTTTCTTGTTTATTTCTCACTTTCCCAAGAGTTACATGTTTACCTCCAACATACTTCTTCCTCCTGCCTTCACCAATATCAAGTTCTTCAATATACCACCTCTCTAAATTTGTTTCCTAAGTAATCTGAAGTCAGGCATATGAAAATTATGGCTCTTCACTACACAGCTGTACTTGAAGCATAAAACTTAGTGCATCAACATGTACTATTTTCAGTTCAAAATTTAAAAAGTAAAGCCATGTGGGGTGGTGCCTATAATCCCTGTACTCAGGAGGCTGAGGCAGGAGGATCATTCCAAGTTCATGACCAGCCTGGATTACAAAGTAAGTTCAAGGCCAGCCTGAACTGCATAGAGAGACCCTATCTCAGAAAGACAGAAGTGAAAAGAAAAAAAAAAATCAAAATGCAGATACTAAACAACTAAAATAAATGACATAATGTTATGGTTCATACATTG
>RJWT010018139.1:0-18996 GCA_004365215.1 Cuniculus paca
TTTTATTATAGGCATGTATATTTTCTAAGTCTGAGCTAGATTTTTATCTAAAACCCATTTTACAGAAGTTTATATTAAAGTCTCCCAGGGGCATTCTAATGCTGCTCTCTCTAGCACTATTGTCTAAATAAAGTCAAGTAAGAAGTACAAGTAAATTTAGTAACTAATTCAAATGCAACATGTACAAGAACAAAATAAGAATAAAAATGCCCCATCAAAGAAATATCATAACCTTAAAACCTTCCCATGTTTTAACTTAGATTTATCATTTTAACAAAACTGTATGAGACAAGGCAATTATAAACAATGGGCAAAGACAAATCAGAAGCAATATGAGCAGTGGACAAAGACAACGCACTAATAATTATAAGCCATGGGCAAAGATAAAGCAAATTTGATACATAAAAATTTGTTGCCTAAATGAGTCCCGGTCCAGAGTCTATGAAACAAAAGCAAACTCTTACCTCCATCCAATGACCTTGGTGGAGACCTCAAATGATTTAGGGAAATGAAACTCCCAGCCCACTAGATGTCCAGCATGAACCTGTGTTCTCCAAAATCAAAGAATGAACCCTAGGAGCAGTGAAGGTCAAGAGCAGAATACATCCATTGAGAGAAACAAAGCTGTTTGGGAAAGAGACAGAAGGGATCTCGAGTGGGTTGCCCTAAACCTCTATTTTTTATTTATTCATTCATAGTAAAATGTATGAAATCATATTATTTTATGTACTATTTTACTATCTAACTTCATAAAATTTGATTTTTTTCTACATTTCTTTGTCCCTCTATTTACAGTAAAATCTTGACTTTCATTACTCTTAATATAACTGTATGTTCAATCAACCTGATTTTTATACTCTCTTGAACTATTAGGGTGAAATTTCTCCTATGAATATGTATTTGCATGTATATATACACATGTCTAAAAATACATGATTAGAAGATAAGAAGGAACAGGATTTTATACCTGATAATTTGTGATTGAGAGTCTACATCTATGTTTTCATTTTGTAATTAGCCTTATTGCAAAAGTAAACTATATATTGCCTCCTGTTTAAACTATTATTTATAAGAGGATTGCATTTTAACTTCATGCAAATTGAGTACAGGCAGAAAAGACCAGTTGTAACTACCTTTTGATGGGAATATCTGGGAATGCTCTGTTTTAATACATTCAAAAATTTACTTTATGACTAAATGCCTACTACATGGCAGACAATGTACTCAGATACAGATCATTGATTCTCATCCTTAGCTGCACTTTGAAATAAGCTAGAGTGATCTAAAAGCTACAGAATATGGGCTCTGTCCCTTTCCTTTCAGGCCACCCTGGAACAACAACCTAGGACTTTGAAAATGTAAATGTTCCTGTAATAATATATAGTCATGAATGAAAACTATTAAAAAAGGAAAATAGTCTTTCTAATCAAAGGAATCTTGATTTTATAGTCACTCAGCACAGTTCTTTCTTCAATTGATTTCTCATTCACCCTGTATACTGTAAGCTTCAAGAATTCAGAAGTTTGGCCTATTTTCTGACAGTATCTGAGACTCCAGTCTATTTCCTGAATAAGAAACTACCTAACAAATATTTGTGGATGAATAAACATATTTTCTGAAATATAATATAATTTAAGCTCCTGTCTGACTTGTATATACAGCTGACTTCAAATATATCTTTCATCATGTTCTCTCATCAACAGTTGGGGCTTGAAATATTCACAATGTTTTAATCTTTTATTTGTATAAGTAATATGTGTCTATTGATGGTAAAACTCTGTTTTGTAACAATAGTATTCCATTTCAGTTTATAGATGCTTAAACTAATAAAGTTCAGAGGGCATGTATTTAATAAATAGTAGAGATCAAAATAGACCCAAGAAAGACTATTTTTGAACTCTGTGTTTTTCTCACCTCACTATGATATTGCAAATGGTTTAATATTCTCTATGTGACCAAATAATGCTGGGAGTCAATGAATTTCAATAATGATCTCATGTATCAAGAAAATAAACCAGGTTCCTTTTTTGTTGTTTTGTGCCCTGCCTCTAAATTTGCTCAGGATCCTCCAACTGGAGGCCTTTACACTCTTTTGTTCTGCTAATTTTCCAAGGCTTGTGATGATGAGAAAGTTGCATGTACTCTTTTTCAGTAAGTTCCTCTTGAACCTTAAAGGGGTTAAACATGTCAGAAGCATGACAGTACACTCTGTTTCCACATGATTATGAGGTTTAAACAGTAAATACCTCAATATTAGAGAACATTGATGTCTTCAAATAATCTTTTGAGTTTTCCTTGCAGGTTATATCTCAACTGCCATAAAAGAGACAGTGTAAAGAAGAAAAACCAGTGTAATGAGGGGCCCTAGAAACACCCTCTGATGTCTTGTCTGAGAGCAGAAAGATGAAAGTTCTTCTGAGCCCTACAAGTACAAGGCTGGTCCAAATCCTTTTTGATAGCATCAAACAGAGACAAGCAGTTACAAGAAATTCCTCCAGAAGCAGAATAAATATTGGCACACCAAGAAATAATATAGTGATGGAAATAGAGGCACTGAAAGTCATCCCACAACCAGTCAATTCCAAGTCCAGCGCAAATCCTCATCTTGACAGGATCAGGAAGATGTCAAAGCAAGTATATTTCTAGTCAATATAAAAACAGTTATTCTGGTATTTACCTCCTGTTGGCAGTACTATGCCTTCCCATCTTGCTACACGGTATCTCTGGTACCAAAGTTGATGTAGCTAAAGGACTTCTTGGGTATTCTTTTCAATGTTGTCCTACCCCTACCTGACCAACAGCGACTGGAGAAACTGTTCACAGAGGCAATGACACTCTGTCTCATTACAATGCATGAGTGTGTATCTCTTGAATGAGGCATCGTGGTATATTGAAAAGAGAATGGACTAAATAAACCCCAATCCAAGTCCCAGGATTTTGACTTTGTTGTGTGAACAACACTTTTGCTTAGGTAAACTCAAGGAATTATTACCGTGGACAGAATACGGTATCTCATATGAGAGTACTGCCAAGATTAGAATGCAATATTAATGAAGATATATTTAAAATGAGATTTTTAGTCTTACTGTTCTTTGAAACAGGTGGATAGTATCTGAAACCTCACTTTAGCTACTCTTTGGTTTTTTTCTTTTCTTTGCAGTGCATGCTCACTTCTTAAGCATGATATTCAGAAAAAATTCATTTCTTCCTAAGATTCTACCTAAATTGATATTTGTGTTTACTACAGGCTCATTATTTTAAACTTAACTTACTAATCAATAGAGAAAAAAGGACAGAAAGTATTTTAGGAGATTTTTCCAAATAACCAGTAGAGGTCTCTGATGCTCTATGCAAATATCCCTGAAAAGTAAAGCAAAGTTGAACAGAAAGACTTTCAAAGAAATTTATTGCCCAAATTGTAGTGTATTCACCAAGAGTATGTTAGAAGAGGAAAATGTAGACTTTTAATAGTGATAAAAGGATAGGCATAACAGATACACTCATATGAAAGAAACTCTAACTGCATGTCATGGGAGTTTATGAAATTAGGCTTTCACAGGGAATATCCTTAGGTCAGAGAAGTTGAGCAGGGAGTGAGCGCATCAAGGCAATAGGAAATTTGAGTTGAAATGAATATTATTGAATTGCCAGAGTTAGTTCTGGGCTTGCCTGGTACCAGCTCTACTGATCTGCAAATGCCATCCTGTAATTCAGCAACAGTAATTCTGGAGTAATTCTTAAGTAATGCAATGTGAAAAAACATTCGGCTATAGGGCCTCACAATGTATCAAGGCAGGGATCAGTCATATAGAAACCAATATGATTTTAAATATTGCCAGTATTCCATAAAGTTAGAAGGTTGTTACAGAATGAAAAGCAGAATCTCACATAACTGAGTGTAGAGATCAGAGCAGTTCTGCTTAGTAGGATTAGCCAGAAGTGGAACTATCCCAAATTCTCACTAAATGCTAGTAACATTGAAATCAGTATATGGAAAAGTATGAATCTGCAAAGATGAGTTGAATTTTTGAAGTACATAGGTACATATGCAGATCACTACAGGCCACATTTACATCTCATTTCAGGGATTATGCGAGTGATTTTTCTTTGGTTTAAACATAAATTGGAGTAATCTACAATATATTTAATAAGAATTAACATCCATGAAAGGAATGGAGAGGAAGAAGGATTGAGCAAAAGAAGGAATTGAGCTGAGAGGCAGATTCAACAAAGCTGTGGCTTACACAGTAGTGGTCTCTGGAAAGAATAGTGTGCGGTACGGTTGCGGCACAAATGAAAGTGGCCAGAAAATCTGGAGTTTTAACCTTTTTACCTACTAGCCTCATTCAGTCACTGTAAGTGGGCTTCTTAGTTAGGGCATGGGCCCTAAGAAATTTTTCATAGAGAATACTAAAAGCTGTTTCTTAAAGGCATCATTACCTTAAAAGGAAGACAGAGAAGACTGCAAAGGAATTCCACCACTCAAGCTCCAAAGTAGGAGGACTTTGAAGACTTTGGTGAAGAAATTGCCTTAGACTGATGGAATTTAAAGTCAGGATAAAGAGGGTTTTAGAAATACAATGAAGCTATGGAGAAAGAAGGGACCTTTGGATGTTTGTTGTTTCTCAGTGGACCAAATAAACATTAGTGTAATTTTAAAAGCAGGTGTCCTAATGGAGCAATCAGTGATCAATAGATCAATTCTTTTAGAATTTTGCTTTTACTGGTGGAATGGGAAAGTGGATGTCTTTCAGAACAAATGAGCAAGCAGCAAAAATAACCTGCGTAGTATTCAACTAGTCAAATTCTCATTTGACAGCCTCCTAACTGAAACCAAGCTCATGTATCTCCAGTCTCTTCCATCCAATTCCTCCAATTGCCATTCAGTTTAAGCTATCTGCTGTGAAAATTGCTAGTGACTTGAAATGGAAGTCTTTTCTCAACCTTAGTAAGGCTTAGTAAAATCTTTGCTCTCTACCTGGGATTGCAATGCACATGTAGGCCAAAGGGACACATTATTAATTTTGTACTTTGAAACCCTGATTTCAACTCCACAGAAAAACTTTACTCTTTTTGGTACACTCTATGTGAACAAACAATATTTCAGAGTGTACTATTCATCAGTCATAAAACTGTTCCCCAAATATTTAATTTATAAATCTGTGATATCATTCTAGCATTAGGTTATCATTATGGAACCCTGAATTGTTGGAAAGTCATTTAATATCTTGCAATCTCAGATTCTTCATCTGGAGCATGATTGAGTTAGATTATTTCTATAATATTCCGTTCAGCTCTAAGACTATAAATGTGCTTTAAAAAAAAATCATACTTCAGTGTCTCTTTGCAAGTAGCACAGGATTTTGTAAACTTTTTGGAACTTAATTTCTTCATATAACATTATTGCTGGGCATGCCCAATATTCTGAGTCTCAAATTACCAATTTAAAATAAATATTGTGAACCCAATATATTAACAGGTTAAAATTTCCTTATAAATACGTATTCAGAAAGTTTTATTTAAATTTCTGTCCACTTCAGCCACAAGATGTCACTGTCAGCCACAATTAGTTTTATTATTAAAGGTTTACTTTTCCTCCAGGGCTTTGTAGCAGCACACCCCATGTCAATAAAGCCAACAATATCTAGAACTAAATCCTTGTGAAAAATTCTGTTTTTGTAAAATCCTACTTAGAGTGAGCAGATTTCAAAACTGCATATGAATATTTCATGATAGTCCTCTAAAATACATTTTAGAGTGTCCACTGAGTTTCAGTGTAAATATGTTTGAGATTTATGCTGTGAAGGAATTATATTATAGAAGATTAATTGAGAAGCTAAAATTAATTTTTTAACAAAAATTCTTCATGGAAAATTAGAGTAGCCATTTGCTATGTCTCGTGGTTTGTGTGACATGACAAAGCAAAAATATTTGACACATGAAGAGCCCACTGTGCTACAGTGCATGGCATCACCTGGGAATATAGAAAGATGCTTTGCATTTTCTCCCTATTTATAGAAGATTAAGGGTTCTACAGTCATGCCCTTATTGAGAACTTTATGTACAACCTTTGTCTTTCCTTATTAGATCTTTCTCATCATTTGTGCTTCGTCAACAACACCAAAACAAAATCACACCATCTCCTCTGGTTTAAAAAACTAAATGACAATGATAACATCTCATCAGAGTCATTGGGATTCCTGGTGTTTGAACACTGAGTTTAGTAATAACTGTAAATTCCTGAAGTGTGCGAACTTTCAGACTTCTGAAGTGTGTGAACATTGAGTTTAGTAAGAACTGTAGGTTTTCCCAGTGTGACAGTTTTGTCTCTAAAGCATTACCTTGGCATAGACTTGACAGAATCTGTTAGAAAAGTTATCATAGCTTACTTCGCCTGGACAAATTAAAAATACTAAGTATAATCCGATTGTCAGAACAAAGATTCAACACATTGCTCGCTATGAATCCTAACTACTGTGATTAGATTCTAGAAACTATTTTTTTAATAATGCATGGGAAACTGCCAACCTGTCCATAAAAATCAAATGAAAACTCGTTTTTACCAGTAAAACTGTACTGTTAGGACTTAGCCACTGGATGTCAGTCTTCCCTCTAAAACATATTAAATGAGTTCAGTCACATTATCTCACACTCCTCTGGTTTTGGAGCTATGATAGGTAAGTCATTTTTATATTCTGTTATCTTCTTTAGAGCTATTAATTTCATCTGAGTCTAATTATGTTTCCAATGAACATATAAATTGAAAAAGGACAAGGATTTTGTTTCTTATTTGATATGCCCACATACATTCTTACTTTTTTAGATGAGTTTTCTATTAATGTTCAATTTCTTACAATAGAGTGAAAAAATCCCTCCCTCTGTTGTAAATTTCTTACAAGAGAATGAAAAGTGTCCCTCCACACTTTCTATATGTGAAATTTGTTGGTTGGTTTACTGCTGATCTCAATACAGCATCGCTGTATAGATAACTGAATTTTTCTATTATTCTCAAGTTCTTTCTGATGTTATTATTCTATCTGTGTCTAATGATTTGTCTTGGATGAATTTAGAAAATTTTGAAAACACAGAGAACAAAATATAAAAGAGCCTGGATACACACACACACACACACACACACACACACACATCCTGTTACTAATTAGCTAAGAAGTTTTATAAAAGTTATATATTCAATCTTAGCATCAATTATAAATGTTAAGAAATTAAAATTCACTTATCTCGCAGAACTTTCATAAAGACTGTAGTATATTGTTTTATTTCCTAGTTAAAGGCCAGCATGATAAAGTCAGGTTAAGTTTTTAGGAACAGTCATTTCATTCTTCTAACAGCTATGCTTCCAAATCTGACACAAAGAAGTTTCACTGAATAAACACAGTAGCTTTTACTAACAGAGTGATTTTGCTGTTTGGGAGCAGACAGGGACACATGTGCCTGAAGAGCAGCCCCCAACTCATCTAATCAGGTGGAAAGGTGGGCAATAGCATCAGTGCAGAGCTCGTGTTCAACATGTATGCATTGCTGCCTCTCTAAGTCCTCTTTTGATGTGCTCTGACTTACATTGGATTTATTTTTCTGTTGTTCTATCTCATGGGCAACCAGACCATCTTTAGTCAATGTGCTTTCAGGGCAACAGGAGGCACAAATGACTTGTGCCTGACTATTACCCATGTCCACCTCAGTGTCATGGAAGAATCGCAGTGGGCAGCTAAATCTGTGCTTGCTATCACATCCTCCTCAGCAATTCTCCAGACACAAGTGGTATTTGTGCAAAACACTGACCTTCTTTGATCATGTATACTTAAAGAACTCCAACATTAACAGACCAGAAACTTCTGCATTTCTTTAAGTTTTCCAGGAATTTGAAGACATAGCCTCAAAATTACCTTTCAGTTCTCATTTCTTGTCATTATTTAAACTTGCTTCAGAAATTAAATCAAAATAAATTTTGTTCCACTGCATTGACAGGAGGAGAGATTTAAGTTGAAAGAAATCATCAGTTAACCAAATTTTACTGATCGATAATAGAGAAAAACAGGAGTGCAATGACATTTTCTGTGTGACCAACCATTCTTCATTTAGAGCTATCAAGGTCTCTTCACATGAAAAACCTGAGTTCCCTGCAGGTGTTCAGCTTCTCTGGCCCATTTCATGTCTCTTCACCTACGGAACTCATTCACCCTTCATCCCTACTCTGCAACTGTCGACTCAGTGCGCTGCTAGGTAGGAAATTGAGATTGCTGATGGATTTGTAGAGTGTACAGAGAGTTTATTGAATGGCTAAATGTGTGGTGGTAATTTAAGCAATTGAAAAAAAAACTGAGATGTATACTGTAAACATTGTTCTCCATCAATCTAAAATATGTACAATAAAAAGATTATTCAAGACAGCAAGAGCAGGCATGTTATTTTCATTATTTTACTGGATAGTAATTAACTGTGTAACATATACAGTGAGTTTTTGCAATATGACAGCATTATACCTTTGCAATATGACAGTATTATACCTTTTTTGGTATATTTTGGCCATTTGATTCAAGAGATATATTTTAGTTTTAAAATATTGGTAGCTGGAACAATATGTCTTCCCTCATGTATTCCACGATGTTAACATGTGCTTTATAGCCAAATTGGGATTAGTGTATTGATTTGGATTCCCAATACCAATTTTCATTCACGATTCACTTCTTCGTTTGTTGGGTTAATGATCTACAATCTACCAAAAGAAAAAAAAAAGTAAAAGAAGAAATCTGGGAAGCTGTAGTACCAGGTATCAGACAAAGAATCTTTTTTCCCATTATAATTGTTTGAGGCAGTGTTTACTCATCTGCTTGGAGAATTGGTCTCTAGGAGCCCATTGTTTTATTCTTTCCTGTGTCTGTTTACCAGTGGCAGATTCTACCTCTGGTATTTTCATTTGTCTGATGAGCTAAAGAAAGACTGTTGAATTAATTTAATTGGGTGAAGAAGCCCAGAGACATAAAAGGCAACTGTTTCTTGTCACTCAAAAGTAAAACGAAAACCTCTATTTTCTAAAATATTCAGGTCTTTGCGAAAAGAAAGAGTATCTTTTGAAAATATATGTGATGATACATACACACATATATATTCTATATTTAGTCTCTACAAATCACTTGGCATGTATCATCACTTAATTCAAATCAAGTTTCTTTTAAAATTATTACCTTACACCTTGGGTTTATGAAGAGTGGTCATCAACCTGCCTGTTTACCTCTGTTCCTCAACTCAGAGTAGTTACTGTCATTACAAAAAGGTCATCCAACAACTTTGCGTGTAAATTTTACCTTTTTGGGGGGGGAAGAGGTCATGATTTATTTGCTTTAAGATTTCAGGATGAAATGGAAATAAACTTTAGCCAATAAACAGTGAACAGTAACTTCAGGCATCAAGTTAGAATTAAATTCATGGTACTGTAAAATAGTAACCTCATTGAGGATCAAAGTCATGCTTTTTTATCCAGCGCTTCTTTGTGACAAACACATTATGTCAGCTCCACTAGCTCATTTGTCTGCTGCAGTTCCACTTTATCAGGCTGGAGAAAAAAGAATTGATGTGTCTGGATAGATAAAGTAAATGGAAACTCAGGACTCATTCCAATATGCTGTACTTTGATATATTTTGCAAACCTGAGAGCAGCTGGTGTAACACTAGTTACTGTTTGTATTTAAATATTGTACATTAGAAGATCTTTGAAAAGGTGTTTTATAATGTTCTTTGTTTTTTCTTTTTAGCACCTATTGGTTTTCAGATTGCTCTGTTTTCATTCATTTCCTTATTGAATCCACAAATATATTCACCCAGCCTGTTCTTTCAGAAACTTTTGTCTTATTAACAAGCCAAAAATACAAATTAAGATTCTTCACAAAATAATGACTGAAAACTATTTTAAATTATAATAATCATTTGCCTTTGCCCTATGTCCTCACCCTTTAAAATATCAGGTTGGAGTTTTCATGCATAAGTAAGAGTTATTTCCCCAAAATTCTTGTTTTCAAATCTCTGTCCTTTCTGTTTGGAAGTACAATCAACTTTAGATTAACACATATATCCTGTTTAACATCAGGTCAGGTCATGAGTGTATTTTCATTTGCAGTTACATTTCATATGAAGTAATTTTTATATGAAAATAAAAATATTTAAAGTGTTCTAACATACAGATTAATGGAACAAAAATAGCACCAAAATTATAAAAATAGAACGATTAGATATTTTGAATTATTAGATCAAAAGTTTTAAAACATGATTGTTAATGCTAACATTGCTTATATTTTTATAGGCATGGGTTGAAGACAGCCTTAAAACTATGGTTCAAAGCACAATGGGAAGAAAGTATCATAATTTGTATAATAGAAAATAAAGACATGAAGATTAATTATGCCTATACTTCGCTTTCCTTTTCTTTTAAAACTACGTGCCCAAAATAAAAGGAGTCGCTGTAAGATTACTCAGATAATTGAAACCCAAATGTTCCTGATTTGTTATTTGGATGCTTCAGTTAATGTATTTCTGTCATTGTTGTTCTGTTTTATCTCAATATATGATCTACTCTTTCATTTTGTATTCTGTTAAACATAGTTAACATCATGATTTAGAATTATAAGGCAAGATTATCATCATAAAACCTTTCAGTGAAGTTGCTATTGGTACCAGATAGTATGCATATTAAACACAGGAGTAGAGAGAAGTCAGGGAAGGAAGCTCTTGTAACAGGAAGGTGTCAGAGATGAGTGAGTGAAATGACCTACAGATCTTTCTTTTACCAATACATTTAGGAAGAACTAAATCAGCTACCGATAACTCTGCTGATTATGGGCTTTCTCAAGCTGCCTTTATGAAGAGCAGGAAGACAAGATGATTGGCTCTTATCCCTAAAGAGAAATTTGATCCAGAAGGAAAGATTCTAATGGAAAATGTGGACTGGGGCGAAAGCCTGTGATGAAGTGGCAGATTGACCATGCCACAGTTCATTCAATACCAGCTGCATGCCTTCCAACCCCAAATTTTTATCAAGATTTTTCGTATGGAAAGAAAAACTGTACGCAGTAATAGAAAATGGTAACGGAAGGCCTACATTTCTATTGATTCTTCAATCACATCATTTACCACTCATATTTAGAATACACTGGACTTTTCAAAAGTATAATTGAGAGAGGAAATACATATTGATGGCTCCCCTTACAAATACACATAAGCATTCATTTGATTTTTGTTTTGGAAATGTGATTGATAGAATATTTTAATCCAAAAGAAAAAACCAGTGTGAAAGAGAATAGAAAGCAATGGATAAATATATAAAATGCATTCATATAAAATAAATATATTTAAGAAGCATCCTTTAACATCAACTATTTAAATTAACTGCAAACTGTAAATATTATAGGTTTGATTAAATTAAAAGAATGTTAATAAAGTGATGTTTTTGTTGCTAATAATGTGCTAATTCAGGATTAAAATTATACTTCTAAATGTATCTCTTAATATGTACAATATATAATAAGCACATCAGGTAGACTTGCAATGTCAAAAATGTCCTATATGACTAATACATACATACCTATACACTTTTGCACTCAAATAAAGTGATTGTGTCTCCAAACCTAGTAAACAAATATTCCTTTCTTTGTTTGGAATTTTATTTGAAAAACCTTTTGAATCTTACATATCTTTATACAGAAAGCGGAATGGGAAAAGAAGTAAAGGAAAAGGAAAATGCATTAAAAATTCCATTAAAAGTCGTGAAGATGTCATTTTAAGTTAATATAACTCCAGTAAAGTTAAGCTTAATAAGGAGACAAAACAGAGAATGTGGTCAGTAATAAAGGTAATGATGACCGAGGGCCCAGAGGAAAGGGAAAGGAAGGCAGAACCAGAGAGGGGTGTTATTTTGTTGTGTGTGCAGTGGAGACACCATGTGGCTCTGCTTTCAGCAGCTCAAAATGTCAAGTCATTGTTCAGTGAGTTCAAAATGCCATAAATGCCTTATGGTTGGTGCAGTGACATTTTCTAAGTTAAATCAGCAGGGAAGAACATTGTGCAGGATGTCATGGGTCCTATAGAGTGCGATCCAGTGGAATGCAGGTGCACACATTCAGTAATGCCACCAAAACTCTATCCCAAGCTATGAATGTCAGCCAGTCTGTCTTTGGAATGCCTCACTTTATATGCTGGAGGTGCAATAAGAAGCCCTCCCTACTTACTGTCCCTTCCCTGTGACTGGGTAGAGCTATTTCCTGTGTAATACAAACAGGAGAAGTAATTCTGCATTTGCTAACCTTAACATGTATAATCATATGGACCAAATAGGGTAAAACCTGCTTAAAATAACTGTAATGGGGTGAGATCATGTTGTATGAAAACCCTGCACTAAGAGTCAAGAACATAAAATCCTGGTGTGAACCCTTCTTTCAGTTGCTGAGAGACTTTAAGCACATCATTTAATCTCCAGGAGGCTCAGTTTCTTTGCCTGTAAAATGAGAATGATAGGCTCATCTTAACATTGGTTTCAGATCTAAAGTTTTATGAGAACTAAGGATAAAGTACCTGAATACCTGTCTCAAGGATCTTGATTTCTAGCCAAAGAACAGTTGGGATTTCCAAAATCTACTCGTACTGAAGAAAAATAATAATGGTGTCTTCTCTGCCTTTGGGGTATAAAACATTTCAAAGAGCCATTTGAAATGGAAATCCCAAAAGAGATTTAAAACAGTTGATTTTTTTGCACCTTCTCTCTGGCAGAAGTTTTACATAATTCATCACATTTAAGTTTCTTTAGAAAAGCCCCTTAAGATAATGAAATTTGGCCCATTTTAAAGATGAGAGGTCTGAGGCCTAGCAAATTACATACCTAATTAGATCCAGAACTTGAACAGTCTTCTGGATCCAACTTTATGTCATTGTAACATACCACAGCTACTGGAAAGAGAAGGTTTTTATTTAGTTAAACAGAAATGACAGGAAACTAGAAGGTATTTTTTAGATATGGGAAAGGTGATCAAGGGGGAGAGGGGAGAAAAGAAAGAAGGAGGTAATGTGGATGAAAATAATCAAACTATGTTTTAAGCATGTACCAAGAGACTAAAACAAAACTTGTTCTCTATTACTAATACGCACCATTAGTATAGACGAAAAGCAAGACATATGTTTATTGAGCATCTATGATATGTCAGATATAATGTGGTATCATTTAATCCTCATTTTGAGGGATAAACAAATCATTTTCCTCCATATCAGAGAGGCTAAATTGGTTTGGCCATACATAGCTAATGGGCAAAATTTGACCCATAACTTGTTTTCATAAATAAAGTTTTATTGGAACTCAGTCAAAAGCATACATTTATGTATTTTATCTGAATGCTTTCACTTTACAACAGGAAAATTGAGCCATTGTGACAAGACTGTACAGTTTGCAAAACCTAGATTATTTATTATCTGGACTTGTAAGCAAAAGTTTTTTGACCAAAGTTAAATGTACACTTTGGATGCAGAAGATATATTTTCTACAGGAGTAAACAGCTGTAGTTTGATAGCCTGAATTCCAATCTAGAAACATTCAGGAAAGGAAAAACAGCTTATTTTTAAAATGCAAGGAAATAATAAGTGTAGCAATTAAATTAATGTAACAGATTTTTTTACTTGTTTTTAAATCAGTAAGTCAAATGTTTATCTTTAAGGTGTGTAACAATATTTTTATCCATAGGAATGGAATGACTCAATCAAGTCTTTAAGCTATGTATTTTCTCACAAATTTTGTGCATCTTTAAGATGAAAACACCTAAAAGATACTCTCAGCAATTTTTAGTGAATAACGTATTGCTATGAACCATAGCCACCGTGATGTACAGTAACTGTATCTTGAATTTATTCCTGCAGTCTAACTGAAATATTGCTCAATTTGACCAAAATCCCCACCTCCCTGTCCCTGGTAATCATCAAACTACTTGTGCTTCTATGAATGAGACTTTTGTAGATTTCATATATAAGTCAGATTATGCAGTACTTTTCTTTCTGAGCCTGACATATTTCACTTATAACGTCATCTAGGTTCACTCATTTTTGTCATAAATGACAGGATTTTCTTCTTTTGGAAGGCAGAATAAAATTTCACTGTAAGTGTATAGTTTATATTTTCTGCATTCATTTATTGATGGACATTTAAGTTCATTTCACATCTTGGCTATTGTGAAATGCTGTAATGAATGTGGGAGTGCAGGTATCTCTTCAACACACTTTCATATCTGTTGGACATCAGTGACTTTCTTGGGTAACTCAAAATAGACTGTGAAGGTAATTCAAAAAAATTGTTTTCTAAAGATATTTTGAATCATGGCAGCAGTATTAGCATAACTGAATAACTTATTGATTATACTTTATATTAATAATGCTTTATAAATTATGGGTCAGTTATTGGAATAAAGATACTTACTTTGAAGAAACCTTTACATGCACTTGTATAATTTCTTCCAGATTATTTGAAAAATGTATCATTTCCAGGTTTCCTTTGTCAGAATGATTCCTGGTAACACAGGGTAATATTTTATGGGAAATAAGACAAATATAACTTGTTATTAATATTCCTTTAATCTTTAAAAAATTTTCATCATGGCCGGATGAAAAGGTAGAACAAAACGTTTGAGTCAACTCTGAGTGAAACTGTTAGGTCTATGCCTTCTCAAATGCCTGTCTTCACTGATGGCCATTATGGTCCAAACCGACTTTTTCTTTCTCCTCATTCATTTTTTGTTGGTTCTAAGCTCTGCATTGTACAACTTGACTCACATTTACTTTTCACACCTGAGACCTATTCCCCCTACACTTCCTCTACCAAAACTTATGAGTGTCATTTCTACGTGGGTGACAGTGAGCAGCCAACTGTCATTAGATGTCATCTAATGAGTTACAAATGTTCAACATCCAAAGTGTCCCCACTCAATAACAGCCAGCAATTTCGTTCAACTTACTATGCAATCATATGCATTCATTCATTCACAGCTTTTATAAAATCCTCCCTTTACCTACTAGGATTTTTTCCATTTTACTGAAGAGACAACTGAACAGAGAAGGCATCAAGCACGTTGCCCAGTCAACAATGAACCAAGGCCACCTAGTCACAGAATTCTTAATCACAGTGTATCTCTGCTTCTTGTTGCACCTGTCTTGACTTCCTGAATCCCTCAAAATACCCGAAGAAAGGTGGATGGTATAAGCAGTCATTATTGACAGGCAGGCAGAATGTCAATGTCACTTTAGCTGGGCCATAGCTAGAAAGTGGTGGATCTTGGGCAACCCACTTGGGACCCCTTCTGTCTCTCTCTCAGACAGAAGCTTTCTTTCTCTCAATGAATATATTCTGCTCATAACTTCCACTGTTCCTAAAATTTGTTCTTTGATTTTAAAGAACACGAACTCGTACGGAACATCTAGTAGGTCTGGAGTTTCATTCCCCTATATCATTTGAATGTCTTCCACCAAGATCATTGGACGGAGACTTAGAGTTGTATGCCCACCCAAGACGAAACTGCCTGGTGTCTATCAAGAGCCTTTAGATACACCCTCTATAGAGTGTCTCTGACTGCCCATCAGCAGCTACAACCCCTTTCAGCCTAAAGAAGTAGATTGGTCATTGCACATTTGTCCCTCATGGCAGTTAGGGTTGCTTCTTCAGAGGGGGCAATGTTATAGGCAGCTGAGTTAGATAGAAATACTATAGGCAGTCAGACAGGGCCAGGCCCTCGAAGAAGTCAGTGCAGAAGACCAGATGTCTTGTGACCTTGGAAGAGACAGACACCTCCCTGGTGTGGGCCAGATCTCAAGACAAAAGGCAAAGCAAATACAACCACACTAAGTACAGACATCAGGGATTGATATTCTAAATAGGTATGGACCACCCTAGCCACCATCCTAACCCCCTACAGGAAGAGACACTGCTCTGTAAGAATGCTTGCTTGCTACATGACTTGCTTCTCCATTTGTCCCTGATTTGGTCAATCTTCCCTGAACAATTAATCTTATTGGTTGACCATAGTTCTGTCCCACCTAATGCCCGTCTGCCTTGCGAGTTCCCAGTTTTCCCCATCTTGGAACTATCTCACCTCATGGTTTTACTCTATAAAAGTCCCTAGAAATATCAGAGTCTTTGGCAACCCACTTGGGACCCTTTCTATCTCTCTCAGAGAGAAGCTTTCTTTCTCTCAATAAATATATTCTGCTAAAAAAAAATGGCAGATCTAGAATTGAAGCCCAAATCACCTTTATTCTCAAAACATGCTATTTTTCCACAAAGTCATTATATGTTTTCAGAAATAGTAACACAAAAACAGATGAGAATATTTTATAAATTGTTAATATTTTCTAGAATTATTTTATTAAATGATAGCTAGAAAAAAATGACCTGGGTCATAATAATGAATCACTAATAGAATTACATTGAGAATCATGTAGGGTTTGTGGGAAACGTTTTGGTAGAAGTGATTTGGGATCCTATCAAATCAAAGTGCCAAATATGTGATGGTCCTTACTTCTCAGTGCAAATTAGAAGATAGTTGTAGCTACTTTTAGCAGCAGAACCTCGGACACCAGATTTGTGAACTCATCACTTTAGCAGCCTGAAAGGGTACTGACACCCATCAACTCAACTCAATCTCCAGATCACATGAATTGTAATTAACTGGAACAGTTTACAAACAACTGAGCAACTGACTTGCTTCAAGATGCCAGCAGTGAATACAACTGACATCCACAGAAGCTGTCTGTGACTAATCAAAAGACTTTATCAGTGACTTGCTTCACAATTTAGCAACATGGGTATTGTATTGAAACCTAAATGATGTAATAATTACTGAATGCCTTGCAATGAAGTTTGTAGGAAACTTGTTAGATTGAGAAAAAGGAAGAAATCTCATTTCTTTTCTGCCTCACACTAACTTTTTAAGCAGATGTCATTCACTTTAAGCCGTCAGTAGATTCAGAACAAACAACAACATGGGTAAAGCAATTTCCATTGTGAGCCAACCAACTAAAAAGATAAGAAAATAACATGGATTGGAGATTCTGTCTGCCTGTGTTTAAAACAGAGTTTGGCAAATTCTAGAAAATTCTGAATGCCCTAAATAATCAGTCATCAATGCTGACAATTGTGATAAAAGACTGGAAGGGCAACCAGTGTTGATGGTGCCATAAAATCTTTCAAGATAATAAATGGGACAAAATACGTTCTACCTTGATACCAGTTCAGTTTTATCTCTCTTTTCTTAAAAAAGAAAAAAACATTATGTGCAATTTCAAGCAAGAAGTTCATATTTAGTTTTAGATAGAGTAGAAGGTTTGGTCATACATTTTAAAAAATTGCTATTGGATAAATAATCCATGGGAGCAGGGTAACAGATCTGTCAGACAGTATCTATACTTTTGTATTTGCATTGTCATCACACAACCAAAGTGAGGTCTTTTCTATGGTCACCTCTATGATCCATACCACTCGCACATTCATCTTTTAGAACTTTAAACTTCCATCAATTATTTGCATCCATGTTACACTTATTTTTCAAACTCTTTTGTTTCCCACTGTAAGAATTACATAATGACTCAACCTTCAAATTGAAACATAAAAAGTTTCATAAAACAAAGCTTTCACTTTCTCTAAGCAATGCAGTTTTATATTGTTCAATATATTCTATTTTATTTTAATATGTTGTCTTATTTAAAATTTTTATCTACAAAGTTAATTTAGCCATTCAAAAATGATTCCCAATTACAGGTTGGAAATCAGCAACCTGAAGCATATAGTCTCTGTATATGAATGCACTTACAAATAAAATAATTGAACAATACAAAAAGGCAAGTTTGCTTTTTAAAAATAATCAGGTTTAGCTGAGGTTTTTTGAAGTATCAGATTTTATATTTATCCCTCAGTTTAAAAGGTTATTTTTAAAATGAGCTATATTTTGTCAGGTATAATGGTACATCCCTGTAATCCCAGCACTAGGGAGGGTGAAGCAAGAGGACTGCTGGTAGTTTGAGGTCAGCCTGAGCTCCATAATGAGTACAGGTGCTTGAATTGCAGAGTGACCATGTCTCCAAAAAAGTCCAAATAAATAAATAAGCTATGTTTTATGAATTATCATATGAGTAAATAAAATATTAAATCTTGAAAGTTTTATGCTACTAAAGTATTACAAACACTAGAGGACATTCTTGTATGTTTAACTCCTGAGAAATATTTTACTCACCCTTATATACCACCCTTATATATGGGAAGAATTGGATTCAAAGTCAGAGAAAGAGGGAAAGTGGGAGTGATAAGAGAAAATGAAGGAATAGGAGGAAGATGAGAAAAGTAAGGAGGTGGAGGAAGGAAGGAAGGAAGGAAGGGGAAGGAGGGAGGGATGGAGGAAAGGGAAGAAAGGAAGGAGGAAGGGAAGGAAGGAGGGAGGGAAGAAAAAAGGAAGAATTCAAATATATTCTGTAGTAATAATAGCTGTTAATATTTTCCAAATCCTGCAAAGATCTCTGTTATAAAGTAAAAGTAAAAAAAAATTGAATGCAAAGATACTGATCTGTAATTTAATAATTTCAGAATTTTGAGTTTATATTACTTCATTCTACAAAGGAATTGTATCTCTGTGCTATGATTTGTACAAGAACAGACTTGTAAAGAAATTATATTTATCATCTGTCTATCTATCTTTTATCATCTGTCTATCTATCTTCTGTCATCTGTCTATCTATCTTTTATCATCTGTGTATCTATCTTCTGTCATCTGTCTATCTATCTAATCACTAGTTGAGGACAATGCTGACTTTAGATCTCCATTGCTTCATCATATTGTTATCAGAAAGGGTTTCAGAATAAATGCTGACTGGTAGATAACCTGGCCCTTTATGCATCAGCATCCATGGTACAGTCACTCAAGGTGATATGGAGCACCCATTCTAACTGTGGTTTTTACAAATATCCACAAT
>RJWT010018140.1:0-19016 GCA_004365215.1 Cuniculus paca
GATATTGAAATTATATTATGTATTATATAAGCGTAATACAGAGTTAAACTGTATTGTGTAAATACGTATATTATTTCTTTCAGTTTCTCACACTAGGAGACAATACACTATTTGCACATGCAAGTCTGATTTATTTCACTTATGAATGTGGTCTCTGGTTGTATCCATTTACATAGAAAAATCTCTAGTTTATCCTTCTTTATGACTGAGTATTACTCTATTATATAAAAATACCACATCTTTTTTATCCATTCTTCAGTTGATGGGCATCTGTTGTTTCCAAAATCTAGGTATTATAAACTGTGCTGCTGTAAACATGGGTGCACATATATTGCTGTGGTGTGATGCTTTTAATTCTTCTTGGAAAATTCCCAGCAGGAGAATAGCTGGGTCAAATGGGACCTCCAATCCTAGTCTTCTGAGGAATCTCCACACTGATTTCCACAGTGGTTGCACCAGTCTACACTCCCACCAGCAGTGGAGAAGGGTTGGTTCCTTTTTCCCCAGTCCCTCCATCGTTTGTTATTGGTTGATTTCTTGATAATGGGGTGACGTGAAATCTCAGTGTTGTTTTAATTTGTACCTCTTGAATGACCAGTGATGTTGAATATTTTTTTCATATATTTATTTGCTGTTTGTATTTCTTCATCTGAGAAGCATGTGTTCATCTCAGATGCCCATTTTTGAATTGGATCTTTAAATTTGAGAGGTCTGATTTTTTATGAGTTCTTTAGATGTTCTTGATAGTAATTCTTTGTCTGAGGTACAGCTGGAAAACACTTTTTTCCCCACATTGTTGCTTGTCTCTTCACTCTGTTGGTGTTTTCTCTTGCTGTGCAAAAGCTTTTTAATAAGATGAGATCCCAGTTGATTCTTCTGTGATATTTCCTGTGTGATTGGGGTTTTATTCATAAAGTCTTTGCCTACACCAATGTGTTCAAGAGTTTTACCTATTGTATCTTCCAGCAGATTTAATGTTTCTGTTTTAATATTTAGATCTTTGATCCATTTCAATTTTAGCTTAGTGCATCATGAAAGAAATGAATCCAATTTTAATCTTTAGCATGTGCAAAGCCAGCTTTTCCAGCACCGTTTATTAAAGAGGCTATCTTTCTTCCAATGAATGTGTTTGGCACCTTTGTCAAAGATAAAGTGTCTTAGTATGTCTGGAGTTGTTTCTGCATTTTTAAGTCTGTTTTATAGATCCTTGGGTCCATTCCCCCCCACCAGTACCATGCTGTTTTTATCACAGTAGCTTTATAGTATCATTTGAAGTTGGGGATTGTGATGTCCTCTGCCTTGCCTTTGTTGCCCAGGATTGCCTTTGCTATTCTAGGTCTCTTATGGTTCCAAATGAATTTTGGAATTATTTTCTCTAATTCTGTGAGATTACTATGAGAATTTTTATTGGAATTGCATTAAATGTTCAACAATTTTGGAAGTTGGCTGTTTTTACTATATTGGTTTTTCCTACCTAAGAGCAAGGGATAGCTTCCCATTTTCTGATATTCTCTTCAATTTTCTTTTTCAGACTACTGTAATTTTCACTGAATAGATCTTTTATTTCCTTTGTTAGATTGATTCCTAGGTATTTCATTTTTTTGCAGATGCTATTGTGAAACTTGTTTCCAGATGGAGATTTAGCTCAGCTCAGTGGCATAAGTGCCTGCCTGGCAAGCGTGAGGTCATGAGTTCAATCCCCGGTACAAAAAAAAAAAGAAAAGAAAAAGAAAAGATGTTATTTCCCTAATTTCTCTCTCAGTGCATTTGTTATTCACATACAGGAAGGCTATAGATTTTTGAGTGTTGACTTTGTATCCAGCTATGCTACTGAATTTGCTTATTAAACCCAGAAGTCTTTTGGTTGAGTTTTTGGAGTCTTTTATGTAGAGTAGATGTCATCTGCAATTGATGATAATTTAACTTCTTCATTTCCGGTCACTATTCCTTTTATTTCTTTTTCTTGTCTAATTGCTCCAGCTAAAGTTTCCAGAACTATGTTGAGTAAGAGTGGAGACAGTGGACATCCTTGTCTTGTTCCTAGTTTTAGAGAGAAAGTTTTCAACTTTTGTCCATTTAGTATGATGGTGGCTGTTGGTTTGTCATAGATGGCTTTTATCAGATTGAGATAGAGACCATCTATTCCAATATTGTGTAGGGTTTTTATCATGAATGGGTGCTGGACTTTGTCAAATGCTTTTTCTGCATCTATTGAGATGATCATATGATTTTTGTGTTTGGTTTTGTTAATGTGGTGTTTTGCATTTATTGATTTTGCATGTGTTGAACTACGCCTGCATCTGTGGGATGACTCCAACTTAGGCATGGTGTATTATCGTTTTGATGATTTGCTGAATCCTGTTTGCCACTATCTTATTGAGAAGTTTTGCTTCTATGTTCATTAGGGAGATTGGCCTGTAGTTCTCTTTCTTAGTTGGGTCCTTCTCTGGTTTTGGTATCAGGGTAGTGCTTGCTTCTAGGAATGAATTTGGGAGTATTGCTTCTCTATTTCATTAAAGAGTTTGAGGTATTGTGGCATTAGATCTTCTCTAAATTTCTGATAGAATTCAATAGTGAATCCATCAGGACCTGGGCTTTTCTTTTGGGTAGGGTTTTTTTTTTTGTTTTTGTTTTTTTGTAGTTACTTCTTCAATTTCATTGACTGATATTGGGTTATTTAGAATTTTTATATCTTCTTGATTCAGCTTTGGTAATTCATATGTATCTAGGAATCCGTTCATTTCTTAACCTTTTTGCATCTTATTAGAGTATAAACAGGTATTCCCTCGAACTCATGACCTTGTGCTTGCCAGGCAGGCGCTTATACCACTGAGCTAATTCCCATCCCTAAACAGGTATTCTCAAAACAGGTATTGATGATCTTCTGAATTTTTACTCAATCTGTTGTGATTTCGCTCTTTTCATTCCTAATTGCATGTTTTTGGGCCTTTTTTTGATAGGGTTGGCTAAAGGTTTATCAATTTTATTCAATATTTCAAAGGACCAAATCTTCAATTCATTGATTCTTTGTATTGTTTTCTCAGTTTTAATTGTAAAATTTTTGCTCCAATCTTTATAATTTCCTCCTTTGTATGTACTTTGCTTAACTTGCTCTTCTTTTTCTAGAAGCTTGAGGTTCAAAATTAGGATATTTGTTTGAGCTCACTCTTTTTTGTTTTTAGTGTGGGAATTCACAGATATAAGTTTCCCTCATAGGACTCCTTTTATTGTGTCCTCTAGATTCAATTGTGTCATATTGTCTAATTTTTTCCTTTTCATTGATCCCTTAGTTGTTCAGGAGGCTGTTACTGAATTTCCATGTGTGTATGTAGCTCTTGTGGTTTCTTTTGCCATTGATTTCCAATTTCAATGCACTGTGATCTGATAATATGAATGGGATAATTTTAATTCCTTTGTATTTTCTTAAGCATGTTCAATGGGCTAGTATGTGGTCTATGTTGGAGAAAGTCCTGTGTGTAGCATTCTGTTGTTGTGGAGGGGGTTACTCTGTAGACATCTACTAAGTCCATTTGTTCAAAGTTCTGCTTCGGTTCTGATATCTCTGTGTTCATTTATTGTCTAGTTTAATGTTTATTTTTGACCACGGTGTTTTTGAGGTCCTCCATTATAATTATATTAGTGCTTATTTGATTTTTCATATCCGTTAAGGTTGGGTGTGCTGGTATTTGGTGCATATATATTTATGATTGTTACCTTTTCCTTTTGGCTTGTTCCCTTAACAGGTATACAGTGACCTTCTTTGTCCCTTGATCAGTTTTGGCTTGAAATCCATTTATCTTCAAATGGCATAGCTATGCCTGCCTTTTTCTGGGTGCCTGCTGCATGAAATATTGTTTTCCATCCTTTGAGTTTCAGTCTTTGAATCTCTTTTTGAGCCAGATGTGTTTCTTCTTTGCAGCACATTGTTGGATCTTGCTGCTTGATTCATTCTGTCAATCCATTTCTTTTGATTGATGAATTGGAACCTTTTACATTGGTGGTTATAGCTGGTATGCATTGACTTATCCTTGTCATATTATTTTCCCATTGCTGGTTCCTTTTTTTTCTACGGGGGCAAGTCTATCTTTTCATTTTATTCTTTTTAAAGAATGAATTGAACGTGTTTTTCACTATGTTTGCTGTTTGTCCTTTGGTTTTTGATATAGATAGATAGATAGAGACGTATAAGCTCCTGAGTCCGTCACTTGACTGCTTAAAATAAGAAATTAGGTGAGTGAAAGAATTGGGGTGGCCTCACCAGTTGATTCCAACACTGGACCACACCCTTAATATATAATAATGCAATACCAACAGAAACACGAGACTTACCACTGATTGGATATCAAAGAGAAAGGGAATCAGTATCACAAAGAGACTCCTGTGCTTCTGCACCTATTTCAGTGCCACCTGCACCACCGTCTGGACCTCAGAGTGGTCCACAGACCAGCACCTATAACATCGACATACACTGCGAGCCAGTCAGGGACCAACCTGGAGCTGCCAGTCATGACCTGCCTCTCAACAGGGCTCCGGATGTCTTATATTCACTTGGAAATTGCAGAAGTTATTGTCTAGAAGCATTTCCCAGTCTCACCGCTGTTGTCATTTGCACTCCATAACGCTTTGCGTTAGCTGCCGTGCTGTACATCACAGAAGGTGGAGCAGCGTCCCTGGATTCAGCAGTGCTGGTGCCATACAACTTTGCCGTCTGTAGAGATCAAAATTTCTCAAGACATTGCCCAGTGTATCCTGAGGGCATAACCATCCCTTGTGGAGGAACACTGGCCGGCAGTGTGATGATAAGGAATGTCTTGGTGAATTTTCAAAGTTCAACCTCTATTCAATTCATCACTTCGTCTAGATTATTTAACTGGTCTCAGTCTCATTTTTGCAAATGTAAAGTGAGTCTTTAATAATATTGACCTTATGCAATATACATATGTAAACTCTTTTTTTTTTTTTTTTGCAGCACCGGGGATCAAACTCACAACCTTGCGCTTGCCAGGCAGGCACTTAGGCCGCTGAACTAAATCCCCTTGTTGTTTTGAGACAGATACTCACTATGCCGTTCAGGCTGGCCTTGAGCTCACTTTGCAGGCCAGGATGGTCTCAAACTCACAACAATCCTCCTGCTTCAGGCTCCCGAGTGCTAGGATTACAAGCGTGTGCCACCAGGCCCGGCTCATATGTAAACTCTTAACCTGATAATTCGTATGAGATTCTAATGTCAGTTGACAGTGCACAGAAACATCAACAAATCTCTTAAAATTACCGGATATTTCAGAAATGAAAGAGTAAATGGCATTTTTTTTTTTTTACAAACGAGGAAGGCTCATTTTACAGAAGTTTACAAAGCATAAGCAATTATAAGTGATGGGCAAAGACATAACAAATTCAAAGCATACAAAGTTGTTACCTAAATGAGTCCCAGTCAGGAGTCTATGAAACAAATGCAAACTCTTACCCCCATCCAATGATCTCAGTGGAAGACCTCCACTTGATATAGGGGAGTGAAATGCCCAACCCACTGGATATCCAGTATGAGTTCATGTTTCTAAAATTGAAGAATGAATTTTAGGAACAATGGAGGTTAAGAGCAGAATATATTTACTGAGATAAAGTTTCTGTCTGAGAAATAGAGAGAGAAAGAAAGAGAGAGACAGAAAGGGTCCCAAGTAGGTTGCCTGTAAATGGCAATTTTGACTTGTGTTTCATGCACGAACTCCTAAGTGTTTGTAAAAAGCATCACGCAGCTGGTTTTACAACAAATAAATGCAGTACTCTCCCTCGATGAGGAGAGAAGAGAAATTTTCTGAAAATATCAGGAGCTGTGTCCTCTCTACAAATCAGTATTTTGTAGTCCTAAAGAATCTACCTAACTCCGATACCAAGAACTTGGGAGAAAATTTCGATTGAGTTTTGGGCTAAAGCTCTACTAAGATTCGTCGTCTGGACAGTGCGACATTTGTGGAGAAGCAATCATACGGATTCTCCTGGATTCACCTGATTACTCACCTGGTCCCTCAGGAACAGAGTGAGCCAGAAGATTTTCCATTGTACTCAGAGCTGTGTTCCATGGGTAATTAGGTGCTTAGGGGTTGTAGCAACAAGAGGAAATGCACCTAATGAGCAGATTCAGGGAGTTATAAGTAGGACCACTGCTGCTGTTCTTCAGAGAGTACTGTCGAGCTGAATGGGACGTGGTGGCTCATTTTGGAGATCTACGTCTCGCTAGGTGACCGACCCTTCACTCCTTTCTGCTGACTTGTATCAGGCTGACCTTTAGTCTCCATCATCAACTACTCAGGAAGAACCTAGACTTTAAATACTGACTGATCTCAGTCTCAGATACCCTACCAAGGTGAGTCTCAGACACGGTCTACGTAAAAGGCTTATCCAGAAGAGAAGCTGCAGAATTTGCCTCACGTCACCTGAGACACCAAGCATGCCCCACCCAGAGCTGAGAGATCGTTCTGTTTTCTTACTTGATTAATTTGCAATTTATTTAATATGTTACCAAAAAATGTATCTTTGACTCCACAACGCATACATACATCACTGTTGAATATTATGTGTGGGGACCAGAAATTCAAAGGAATGAGACCGAACAAAATGGTATTATAAAGTGTTTTTCACAAAATTGGAACATATCCAAAAACTTTTATAATTAAGGTATAAAAAAAGGATGTGAACCAGGTGTAGTGGTGTATACTTGTAATCCTAGCACTCAAGAGGCTGAGGCAGGATGATTGCTGTGAGTTTGAGCCCAGCCTGGGCTGCATGGTGAGTTCAAGGCCCACCTGAGCTATACATCAAGACCCTGTCTCAAAAACCTAAAAAAAAAAAAGAAAACCAAAGAGCTTATTATTCCAATTACTACTGATGGTGGTAGTAGATGTTTCGGTTTGTGGACCTTTTTCTTTCTCTTTGTAATTTTTTTTTTGTACTGGGAATCGAACTCATGACCTTGCACTTACCAGGCAAGGGCTAGAGCCACTGAGCTAAATCCCTAGCCCAGCTCTTTGCAATTTTAAATTGTGTAAATTCTTTCAATTTCAAAGGACAAATGGAACTTTTTTTTTTTACTGCTTGCTGTTTGTGATTATACATATATGCAGTGAAAGTTTATAAATTTTCTGTAGTCGAATATGTCTGTTATCCATATTGCAGACTTATCTTCCCATGGCTTTTTACATTTAGAAAGGTCTTCTATATGATTAATAACCAGTTATCTTTTATACATTTTGCCATCTCATTTCTTATCTCTTTTTCCTTATTAAGGCCTTGTACCTTTTGTGACTGGCTCTATTTTATTTTATTTTTTGTGGCAGCGGGGATTGAACTCATGACCTCACACTTGCCAAGCAGGCACTTAGCCCGCTGAGCTAGATCCCCGGCCCTTGTGTTTTTGAGACAGGGTCTCACTATGCTGTTCAGGCTGGCCTTGAGTTCACTTTGTAGCCCAGGCTGGTCTCAAACTCACAACAATCCTCCTGCCTCAGCCTCCCGAGTGCTGGGATTACAGGTGTGAGCCACCACGCCAGCTGCGACTGGTTCTATTTTTATAAATAGCAGTTGTCTGCTACATTATGGAAGATATACATCTGCATTCCACTAAATGTTGGTTTTTGTAAGCTCCCTTTTACACATGGAAGTTTCATTATCTTTATGCACGTCCCCTGTCTGTACAACTGTATAAATAGCGTCATGGGGTTGCCGTGAGGTCTAAGGGAGATAATGCACATGATGCTTCTAGCTCATGTGCTGGGTAAGAACTCATAAAAAGGGGCCAGGGATTTAGCTCAGCAGCTTAAGCGCCTGCCTGGCAAGCGTGAGGTTATGAGTTTGATCCCCGGCACCAAAAACACACAAACAAAAAGAACTCACAAAGAGAGCTATTAGAATGTTTTAAACATAGTTATTAGTTAATTTCATGAACACTGTCATTTTATCCAGTATTGTAAGTGTATTTGAATTAATGTATCCTGGATAACAGAATGGAATTAGAACTTTACTCTTTCTTATACTGCTCCTAAAAATGTTTTCATTATTTAATTTCCAGGACTTGGTTAATTAAATATTGGATTACAGATTCATGTTCATGGGATTAAATTATGGTTACTTCAGAACGATTCATTGAGAATTTATTTTATGCTTTAATTTGATGAAGTCATTGTGAATTAATTCACTTACCTAATTTTTTATTGGGTAAGATTTAATCAATATATACAAACCATGTTTAAATTTTAAAGTTTTAATAAAAGACACATTGCCACTCATTCTGCTTAAAGAGACACTGTCAGTGGTCTTCTTTAAAATAGTTCCCTTCCAGGCCGGGGATCTAGCTCAGCGGCCTAAGCGCCTACCTGGCAAGCGCAAGGTCGTGAGCTCAATCCCCGGTGCCGCAAAAAAAAAAAAAAAGTTCCCTTCCAAATACTTCCCTGACTTCAAATATGCTTAATCCTTCTTGCTACTTTCTGAAGCAGTTCTGCAAGTCCTTTTTCATGAAAGTCTTTATGAGAAGTGATAAAAAAATATGATGAATATAGCCGTCAAGTCCCATGTATCAGAAAGGCAGTCTTCTGAAAACATGACGGTACTTCTTTTCCCACCTTATCCACCAGATTTGACATATGACTTCCAGCTTCTGTCCAAAGATAAAATGACCGTGAAAGGTAAACATTTCAAATCCATTGAGGACATCATGGCAGACACAACATGCAATTAAAGACATGCCTGGAAGAAATCTTGGAGAACTACTTTAGAAAGGGACAAAAATGATGGAATCTGTCTTCAAAGTGAGGGGGTGTATTTTGACATTGATTAATGGCAATGTGTCTTTTACTGTAATAATTTTTTAATTGAAACATTCCTATTTCTAAATCACATCTCCTATGACCTCTTTTTTTAGTTTTAAAAAACAAAACAACAATAACAAAAAGAATGAAAATGATGCTACAGAATTTCAAACCAAAATAATAGGAAATTAACACTAGTTAATATATTGCATACTGTTATCTTCAAAGTAGTTGTTTAGATGACAAGATTTAGGCATGGAAAAAATGATCAAACAATCAAACAATGAAAGCACAAACTGCTTTTTTTTTCAAAGAACTAACAGAGATTAGTTGTACAGTTATCTATCATATATATATGTATATATATATATATATATATATATATATGCCTTTTCAATATTTTGTAACTTTTATCCTTGTGGAAATATTTGAATTAGCAAAAGGAAGTAAGATCTCTGTTTAATAGGGTATAAGGTTTTAATAACAAAAGTACAATACAATGAAATAAGTGCTCATATGTTATAATGTCCCCAGGGATCCATTGTATGAAGAAAGAATGTAGATTACCACAGCAAATACAAGATTTTAGAGATTATTACGGAGTGAGCAGTGATATCTGAATGCATATATTTCAGTTGGGAATAATTATCTTAACAAGCAGCTCAATCTATTTTCCTAGCATTTTCTTGAAGATATTTGCATCTATTTTCATCAAGGACATTGAGCTGTAATGTTGCTTTCTTGTAGAATGCTTCTCTGCCAAAATTTTGACTCTTATAATACAGAAGCCCAAAGGCTACTTAACAAAGAAATAAGAAGGGATTGATTTTCATCTACCAGCTGTCTTTTAAATAAAAATAATGCATGATTTCCTTTATGTATCCAAAATGGCCAAACTCACATATACATGGAATAGAATGGTGGTGTCCAAGAAGTGGAGGATGGGAAAATGTAGATTTAAAAATATCTTTTTAATAACTTATGCAACTAAAGACAGACAACAGCACTACATCCTGGGAGGTAAACGATGTATTGATAACATTGATTGTGGTGATAAGATCCCATGGGTGTCATATCTCTGGACTTTTCTGATTGTACGCATTATATGCATGCAATTCTTTCCATAAGAATTTTATTTCAAACTGCTTAAAGCAAAAATACAAGGCCAACATGTGAATAAAAATCCCTCTGTGTCTTGAAAATCTTAACATTTCAGCAGCTTCTGGGAGGCCGCCTCCTTTGTCTTTTCAGGCAGGATTCGCCATCATCTCCCTCTTTCTTGTTTATTCTGGTTGCTACACTGGCTTCCTTTTGAACTTTTATATCCGAAGCAAGCACCTGCCTCAGGACCTTTGCACTGCTCATTCCTCCAGCCCAACACATTTGCAGATAACATCGTAGCTCTCCCAAATCTGCTACCCAACTACAAAAGCAGCAGCTCCATCCACTCACCTTTTTATATGTCCCTATTTTCCTCATAGCAATTACTAGCATATACGATATGTAATCATCCTTTTTATTAATTGACAGAGATTATGAGTATTGATAGGTGCCATGTTTTTAGATATTAGATTAGATAGGATACAGTGTGATGTTCGAATATGTCTTCCTCCTGAAGTCATCATCATTTTTGTGGTTAAAAACACTCAAATCATTTCTTAGCTTTTATTTTTTCATACTTTACTCATCTACTTGGCTTATCTCCATGGTTGGATTGCAGGGACCTTAACTCATTGCCTAGATAGTTCCAGGAACATTTTACACACTATACTGTATTAAGGAAGAGACCGAGAGATGGGAATTCCTAATCACGAATGGCACCATGGATGTGCTGAGGGGCCCCAGGTACAAAATTAGTCATGTTCTTTTTCTTTTTCACAGTAGTTACCTTCAGCACATGGAAACAAAAAACAGTACACGAATTTCAGAATTTCTTCTTCTGGGATTTTCAGAAGACCCAGAACTGCAGCCCCTCGTGTTTGGACTTTTTCTGTTCATGTACCTGATGGCCTTGACTGGAAACCTGCTCATCGTCCTGGCCACCATCTCTGACTCCCACCTGCACACACCCATGTACTTCTTCCTCTCCAACCTGTCCTTCGTCGACATCTGTTTCGTTTCGACCACTGTGCCCAAGATGCTGGTGAACACCCAGACACAAACTAAGGTCATAACTTATGAAGGCTGCATCGTCCAGGTGTATTTTTTTTCATTTTTTGTAGGGTTAGATAACTTCCTGCTGGCTGTGATGGCCTATGACCGCTTGGTGGCCATCTGTCACCCCCTGCACTACATGGTCATCATGAACCGTCAGCTTTGTGGATTGCTGGTGCTGGTGTCTTGGATCACAGCTGCTCTGAATTCCTCGTTACAAAGCTTGATGGTGCTCTGGCTGTCCTTCTGCACGAATTTGGAAATCCCTCACTTTTTCTGTGAACCCAATCAGTTGGTTCACCTCGCCTGTTCTGACACTTTTCTTAATGACATAGTGATGAATTTTGTAGCTGGGTTTCTGGGTGGTGGACCCCTCACAGGCATTCTTTACTCTTACTCCAAGATTGTTTCCTCTATACGTGCCATCTCATCGGCTCAGGGGAGGTATAAAGCATTTTCTACCTGTGTGTCTCACTTGTCCGTTGTCTCCTTATTTTACAGCACAATTCTAGGTGTGTACCTCAGTTCTGCTGTTACCCAAAACTCACAGTCCAGTGCCACAGCCTCAGTGATGTACAGTGTAGTCACCCCCATGCTGAACCCCTTCATCTACAGTCTGAGGAATAAAGACATCAAGAGAGCTCTGAAAAGACTCCTCGAGAAAGATATAAAACTGTCCATTGTTTCGGGTTAAAAAGTGCTGGTGCTCACAGGATTCAGTCCCCAGTGTAAAAAAATTACAAGATTTGACCAGAATGTAGAAAGGAGTAGTATTTTTTTCCTTCTATTTCCTGGAGTTTCCATTTCTTTGATTTTAAAGTCTCCATAATGTTTATGTAACTCACATTGTCAAGCTGTCTGCTCTCTCTGACATAACAGTGCTCCCCTTTATCGTTTTCTTGGTGTTTTTTTAATCATTGGATTAGGAACATAAGAAATTTCCATTTGTCTCTTGCGCCGATTACAATTCTTAAGAACCATTTGTTCTCGAATGCCATAGATCATGCTTAGTTAACTTTGTTGTTACTACATGTGTTTTATTCCTCCTATGGAAAAAACATTTCACTTGGCACCTAAAGCCACTTGTATAATTTTATAAAAGAGGAACTTCTGAGGCCACAGTTTTGCACTAGTGAGTTCTTGTTCCTTCATGAGCCACTACATAAATTTAAACTTTATTCATTTGCATAATTGATCTTCCTGACAGTGTAGATTGTAACCAATAAATGTGTTTTATCATAGGTAACTCACTTTTCTTCTCCTAAGTAGGATTCTGCTTTCTTTTTTTCTTTTTCTTTTTTGTCTTTTTGAGACAGGGTCTTGCTATGCCTTGAACTCACTTTGCAGCCCAGGCTGGTTCTTGAATTTACAAAGATCCTCCTGCTTCAGCCTCCCGAGTGCTGGGATTACAGGCATGTGCCACCACACTTGGCCTGTTTTCTTAATTATGTAGCATCTACCACAGTCACTGGAAAAAAACTGCTCAGGAAATATATGTCTCCCAGTGAAATACACATGGAAAAAAAAATCTGACTTAATAGATTAATTAATTTGGCTTCAGAATCAGAAAGGGCCTTATGTGTGATGAGACAAACATCTATAATACATGTTGCAATAATGTGCAAAATATTCATTTTTTATGCTCTAAATGTAATCATTGAAGCGTGGAAGATTCCTACTCATGCATAAAGAACTGTATTTACTGAAGACTGATTGGCATGTTTTATATTTATTATTCAAGTATATTTGTTTCTGCTAGAAATTTTTCAGTACTGCCTAGAAATATGAATCCTTTCAGTTTTCTAAATAAAATATTCTCCCTTTTCTGAATTTTGCCACAGCCATTGGATGTGCAGTGAAAGTGCAATGTCAGTATCATCACATTATGTACTTGCTCCTTGCTCAGGAATGACTTCAGTCATCAAGGTCAGAGAGTGACCCACCAGAGAGCTTCGATTCCTGCCCAAGCATGAGATTTGGGGTCACAAGCTCTCCTACACGGTTATCCATATTTTAAAACCTGGAATGTAGTCACCACTTAGTCATTTTTAAAGATGTTGCATCAAATAAACTTGTATAACAGAGTAACTGTGAAAGTTGTCTTTAGATATGAAGGGAAGTGTCAAAATTATGAAGCAGCAGATTACAGTGTCCTTAGTCTCTTTCTCTTTGCCTATTGTATAAGTTAGCTATTACTGCATAACAAGCATTCCTAAAAGCAAAAGGTCTAATACATTGCTTTTATTATAAATGAGACTACATGACAGGGAGTTTTGTGAATTTGGCCCTCTTACGCACCTGCAGCGGATGTGTGTGAGCTGGTTGTGTCTGTGCTCTCCAGTACACTGAGTACTCACCCTGCTGTTGGCTGATCTAGGGTGGCTTTGGCTGAGACAACTGACTTCTCCCTGTGTCCTCCCTCATTCCAGCTGGCCAGCCTGGAATGTCGTATTCTGGCTGAGGCAGAATATAGCGCAAGAGAAATATCTCTTGAGGATCCCTGGGGCCCACTGTCAACCCCACCACATTCTACTGCCAAAGAAAATTCAAAATCCTAAAACTACTTCAAACTCCAGACTCCAGGAAGAGCCATGGACAGCCTGGTCTCAGCCTCAGCATAAGGGAAATTGTTTTCAGAACCCCTCTTATGCCTTCAGATATGAAGACTCTTGGATACTTATGTCCCTTATATAAAATGGGGTCGTCTGCACATACAAGTTGCACATATTCTTCCAAATGACTTATTTTTAAAATTTTTAATTAAAAGAAATTTTTTTGGTACTGGGAATCGGACTCATGACCTCGCACTTGCCAGGCAGGCACTCGTGCCACTGAGCTAAATCCCCAGTCCTCTTCCATATGCTTTAAATGACCATCTATTTCAATTTTATGTAGGTTTTTTTTTTTTAACCATGAATGGGTGCTGGACTTTGTCAAATGCTTTTTCTGCATCTATTGAGATGATCATGTGAGTTTTGTGTTTGGTTTTGTTAATGTGTTTTGCATTTATTGATTTTGCATGTGTTGAACCACGCCTGCATCCGTGGGATGAGTCCAACTTAGTCATGGTATAATATCATTTTGATGATTTGCTGAATCCTGTTTGCCAGTATTTTATTGAGAAGTTTTGCTTCTATGTTCATTAGAGAGATTGGCCTGTAGTTCTCTGTCTTAGTTGGGTCCTTCTCTGGTTTTGCCATCAAGGTAGCACTTGCTTCTCAGAGTGAATTTGGGAGTATTGCTTCCCTTTCAATTTATGTGTTTATTTATTTTTTAAGAGCAGAATATATTTATTGAGAGAAAGAAAGCTTCCGTCTGAGAGAGACAAAAGGGGTCCCGCGTGGGTTGCCCCCCTTTCAATTTAATTAAAGATCCTGAGAAGTAGTGGTGTTAAGTCTTCTCTAAATTTTTCTGTAGGATTCAGAAGTGAATCCATCAGGATCTGAGCTTTTCTTTGTTGGTAGGTTTTTAATTTTATCTTCAATTTCATTGATTGATATTGGTTTATTTAGGATTTTCATGTTGTCTTGATTCAACTTTGGTAATTCATATGTATCTAGGAATCTGTCCATTGTTTCTCCATTTTCTATCTTATTAGAATACAATTTCTCAAAGTAGCCATAAATGATTTTCTGGATTTCTGCAGGATCTGTTGTGATTTCACCTTTTTCATTCCTAATTGTGTGAATCTGAGTCTTTCTTTCCTTTTTGTGATAAGGTTGGCTAAGCGTTTGTCAATTTTATTTAACCTTTGAAAGAAACACTCTTCACTTCATTGATTCTTTGTATTGTTTTCTTAGTCTCCATTGCATTAATTTCTACTCTGCATTTTCTAATTTCTTCCCTTATGTGAGCTTTGGGCTTGGACTACTCCTCTTTTTCTAGAAGTTCGAGGTTCAACATTAAGTTATTTATTTGAGTTCGCTCTGTTTTCCTGATGTGGGTATTCAGTGCTGTAAATTCTCTCATAGGACTGCTTTCATTGTGTTCTATAAGTTCTGGTATGTTGTGTTGCCATTATCATTTAATTTAGAAACTGTCTAAATTCTTCTTTAATTTTATCTGTGACCCGTTGGTTGTTCAGGAGGGTACTATTTAATTTCCACGTGTTTATGAAGTTCCTGTGCTTTCTTTTGCCATGTATTTCCAGTTTTATTGCACTGATAGTATGCATGGGATAATTTTAATTTCTTTGCACTTGCTTAAGCATGATCTATGAGATAGTATTTGTCTATTTCAGAGAATGTCCCATGTGCGGCTGAGAAATATTTGTATTCCAGTGGTGTTGGGTGGAACACCCTGTAGATATCTACTAAGTTCATTTGTTTAAAAGTTTGGTTCACTTCTAATATTTCATTTTTGATTTTGTCTAGTTGATCTATCTTTTTGTGATAGTTGGGTATAGGGATCCCCCAATTTGATTGTATTAGTATTTATTTTATTTTTCATGTCTGTTAATATTTGTTTTATATAGTTCAATGCACTGGTATTTGTTGCATATATTTTATGATCATTATCTCTTCCTCCTGGATTGTTCCCCTTTCAAGGGTGTAGTGACCTTCTTTTTCTTACTCAGTCTTGGCTTGAAATTCACTTTTTCTGCAAATAGAATAGCTACCCCTTCTTTTTTCTGGGTTCCTGTTACATGGAGTATTGTTTTCCATTCTTTGACTTTTGGTCTACGAGTTTCATTTTGAATTAAATGTGTTTCTTGTGTGCAGCATATTGTTGGATCTTGTTTCCTGATCCATTCTGACAGTCTGTGTCTTTTGACTGCTGAATTGAGACCAATGACATTGACTGTCACAACTGATATGTATTGACTTATCCTTGTCATGTTATTTTCCTGTTGTTGGCTCCCCCTGTTCCCTTCTGTTTGTTTGTCTTGCCTGTTGGATTCCTTCCATTGGGGCTCATGGAGTTGTAGTCCTTGTTCTCTCTTTCTAGAATGTCCTTCAGAACATTTTACAGTGATGGTGTGGTGTTCATTAATTTCCTCAGTTGTTCTTGGTCATGGAAGTAGCTTATTTCCCCATCAATTTTGAAACATAGTTTTTCAGGGTACAGCAATCTGGGTTGGAGGTCATTTTCCTTTAAAATACTTCACCCTAAACTCTCTTTAACTTGAAGGTTTGTGTTGAGAAGTCAGCTGTGAGTCTGAAGGGCTTTCCGTTATAGGTGATTTGTTTCTTTTCCCTAACGGTTTTTAAGATTTTATTCTCGTGTTGAATTTCTGGAATCTTGACAATGATACGGCTGCTGTAGATTTTTTTGATCATGGCTAATTGGAGGTCTCTATGTGTCATTAATCTGTATGTCAAATTCTTTTTGCCTGTCTGGGAAGTTTTCTCCCATGACACCTGTGAATAGTTTTTTAGTATCATTTGAGCTACTCAAATCAATCAGCCTGGATTGATTTCTCATGGTTCCTTGCCACTTTTAAGAAACCTTTCTTTTCATGATTGCTAAATGCAAGCCTGTCTTCTATGACTGAGATTCTGTCCTCATATGGGCTCATTCTGCTGTGTGTACTTTCAATGGACATTTTATTCTCCTTGATATACATTTGAATCTGTTTTTTGGACTCCATATCTTTCCTATTCTGGGCATTCATGGTTTCTGTCATTTTCTTAAGTTCCTCTATTTTTCTTTAAAATCTTTATCTGCTTTAGAGTCACTAAACATGGCTTTCATTGTGGTCATCATCTCTGTAGTTATCTAAGAAACTATTTCTGATTGATTTTTTCCTAGAGCCTCATTCATTGGCCTTGTTGTTACCACTTCAGAGAGGCCTGGTGGGGGGCTTTTGGATTGTCCCACCTCATTGCCCTCTGAGTTTGCCTTTGCTAAACTGGATGTCTGGGGTTGCATCTTGTTTACGTGTCTTCTCATTTTCTTCTCTCTCTCTCTCTCTCTTTTTTCTAGTTTAAGTCCTGGGTTGATACTTGTAAATTACCTATGGTGAGTAGCTTTATTGCTAGTATTTAGAACCCTTAGGAAATGACTACTTCTCAGACGTGTCTTCCAGATATACCTGGTTTTGGGTTTTGAGTCTGTCACAAGATTCTACCTCTTCAATTTGTTGGGGATGAGGAGTTGCTGCCTGTTTGGCCCAGCCCTTGGTTCTCTGGTACTGGCCCACAGCATTTTTTATGACCCTTGTGCAATCTCAGTTTGGAATACCAGGAAGAACAGCTGGTTATAATAATTATTTCAATTTGGCTAAAGTGGTACCATCAGCAAGAACAACAGCATCAAGCATAGCCTAGAAAACAAGAAACTGTGGTAACCATTAATTTGCTACCCTTAACCATATGAATTAGATTTGTGATAATATAACAAAATCTAAAACAAACCACAAAATTATAGGGAGTAAATAAGTCCTCAATATGTTAATTTTACCCTCAGGGGAGAAAATTTAAAAGTGGTTAGGGAGCTAACACTGTTTGATTGATCATTTTTTGTGCCTAGATCTTGTAACCTGAACAACTAGTACTAAGCACTATATTAACTAATGTTAATTTCCTACTTTTTTTTTTGAAATTCTGTATCATTTTCATCCTTTTTTTTCTGTTTAGCTTTTCAAAATAAAAAAAAATTTTAAAAATGTGGTTAGGGAAAAATAGGCAAGAGGAAGAGGAAGAGATGAGGAGCAAGCCTGGAGGACAGAGTTTCCCACAAACTTTGGGAAACTGGTGCAGAAGATGGGAGGGAAAGAGAGAAGGAAGAAATAAGAGGGAGAACAGAACAAGAACCACTCAGAAACCATGTTCACACTCATATAGAAACAAGATCAAATAATGGAGAAAAATGAAACAAAACAATAAACAAGAAGAGAGACAGAGAGAGAGGAGAGAGAGACACACACACAGAGACAGAAAGACAGAGAGAAAATAAAGTCCACTTCCAGGTTTGTGTCTGCAGGTGGACAACATGTGTAGACAGAGTCCAGATCTGTGTCGATTTATCCCAGCAAGCCAGCAGTAGCTTTATGGTGGGGTGATGGATGATCTCAGCAAGCCTGCATCTTTATTTCCCCTGAAGTCCAGGCTGGATCCTGGCCATGAGGCTGACCAGACTCGGTCAGCCTGCAGCTCTCAGTGCAGAGTCTGCAAGCTTGAACTCACTTGGGAGCCGCTAGAGGGGCCCAGCAGTTGCTCTGAGTTCTGATCTCAGTCGGCCCCTCTCCAAATGGCTCCCGGCCTCTCCTGCAGGATGACCAAGCCCTCAGCACTCACCCCCAGCTTGTTCAGTCCTGCACATCCACCGAGCCCTTTCTCTGTTGTATTTTTCTAAGGGTGCCTCTGGTGTTGCCAGCATTTACTGTGAGCTCACAGCTTTGAACAGTTCCTCCCACACAGTGAGTCCCGACTTGGGGAGAAGGTTCTGCCTGCTACTTCCTTTTTCTTCACTGAAATTTCTTTCCTTGCTCTCTCTGTGGGTGTCAATTCTCCCTTCAGATCTTTCCTGGGTCCAGGGGACGCTCTTCTTGCCTTCTTGCCTTTCTGAAGTTGCCATAATCCAGTGTCTGGATGGCAACTCTCAGGGAGGCTTTTTTGCTGTTGCTTACCATAACTCCAGCATCTTCCTGGAATTCCAAAAAAAGAATTTCTAAAAGGCTGGGAAAGTAGCTCAGTGTGAAGATCATGATCATTAAGAAAAAAATATGTTAAGATCTTGATGTGAAAATATAATTAAGGCACTCGTTAAGTACTGTCACAGGCTTCTGCAGGAGGAAGTGACCACATTGGACATCTAAAGAGGGAGAGTGGAAAGCAAACACCCTCACTGTACACTCAGCAGGGGGGTGAACTCAGCCACCATATTCAGGCTCACTTCCTCCCCTCCAGGGACGAGGAGATCACTACATGTAGAGCCAACACCACAGCACAGAGCACAAACCCAGGGCCCAGTTCACAGTCAGCAACCAGCAGGACAGCAAGGTCCAGCTCTGAAATCAGAAGCCTGGATCTGTGTGTCGCCCCTACCTGGACTAGGGGTAGGGGGAGCCTGGGCAGCAGGCTGTGCCCTCTGCATCTCAGCTGTGGGCACGGAGATGAAGCC
>RJWT010018141.1:0-19007 GCA_004365215.1 Cuniculus paca
AACTGGAAAATGTAATTGAAGAAATAATATATTTTTGAATTTAGATTTATGTCACTGTATTTGTAGGTAGTGTTAATAGTTTCCAAATGCCAGTGTGTATTCATGAACACTTAGCAACATTTCATGATGTAATACATTGCTTCTTCGATACCTTTTTTACCACCTCCCCTGTCTACAGCAGATATGCATAGATTTACAGAAGCTTATCTACAAAAGAACTTTCACAGTCACACAAAAATGACGCAGGAAAATAGGAATAGAAAAAAGAAAGATCATTTATCACTGCCTTGGCATATTCTGCTTTTCTCACAGCTCACAACCCACTGTCCTCTGGACTCCTAAGGCCTCTGGACCCCTTTTCTTAATCTCTAATCCCTGCGTAAGAAAGACATGTGACCCTGGTGTCTCCAGGAGACCAGAAGAAATGACCTCTGGGAAGCACTGAGGTAAGATGCAAACATCCCTAGTACAGACCCACCAGAACCTGCCTGACCGCCTGACCATTTGAACCCTATAGGCAGCTGATTAATGTCCAATAATTAAGCACAAAGCATTTGTATTTTATTATCTCAATGAATACCCAAGTAAGATACTATAAAAAAAGGAAGCCAGGAAAAGGTAGGAAGGAATATAAGAGCTACTTTAAGGGAGCTATGTTGCCCCTAGGAAAAGAAGGGTAGCCGAGTTAAAAGCCAGCTCAGTTAAGGCAGCTTCTATCTCACCGCTTCTTATTTCTGGGGCCACAACCACCTGAAGAGTGAGATCATACTTTTTCCACAGAAGAGTCACTTTCTTCCACTAATGCAATTAGGGGTGGGTAATTAAGGATGAGTCAGCCATCACTACTAGCATCTATGACTGTGGAAACCGAATAGATGGACTCACTATTCTGTCTCTATAAAAGAACTCACTACATACCATTTTTTCAGGAAGTAAACATGTTTCTGAAAGAATCCATTAAGCTTAGATTCCTTGAAGACTATTTTATAAATCTTTGGTTGATACACAGAAGGACTCCACACCAATTACATCTCTCTCTTTTTCCGAACTTCATATGCTGGTATGAAATGAAAGGAGTCATATTTCAGAAAGCAAAAATATTTGTAACAATAAAACTTTGTGTTCCTGCTGTAATCTAAAAATAAATTTTGCAAAAATGCAATTAATACCTCTGTCCTACTGGCTAAACCATTTTAGTCACTTAAATAGGTGCAACCAAGATTAAACTGGTTTAAGTCTATTAATGTATTTTTATAGGAACTATAGTCATAGAAGTTATTAGAAGCTTATATTTGCCACAGGAACCCATGATTTAAAAAATGTTCAAATGATTTGTGCTTGAGGCTTGTATGTACCATAGGCTATACCTTTGAATCTGTCAGTCTAAAGAGGAAAACATAAGCTAAAACACACCCTGAAAGCCCAAAAACATAAGAAATGGCCTGGCTATGTACTGTCTGGAGAAAAAAATATAAAAATTATTTGGGTGGATAAAAAAATTATTTGTATGCTCTAAGTTCATATCCAACAGTCCTATCATTTTTTTTTGTGACAGGCTAAAAGAAATCAGCAATGATTTAAAAGCAAAACATGAACTGTTTACATTTACCAATTTATACTCAGTAATAATTCTGTCAGTAGAAGCTACAGAAGACAATAAAATGCTGATGTTTTATAGTTTTTCATCTCAATCTCTTCTTGCTTTATTCTAAACCTTGTTAGCAAGAGAAGTTACCCCTAGCAATTATATAAACTTAACAACAGCTTCCTGGGGTAATTTGATCTGCCCTGACCACAAATGCCAATCCACACACTTTCTTCCATGAGGGTTGTGTATGTGTGTGTTCAAGGTACTTCTTATAAGACTTCTCACAACCTTGTGGTTTCCTATTCGACTCTCTACCACATAAACAGAACCACTGAAGAACAATTTTCATACATATACATCTTTTCAGTTATTCATAGTGTAATGTCTCAAACTAGCTTCTGATTGCAGAAAGTCTTGCCACCATCGTTTCACATCTCTTCCTCTTTTGCATGCTAACTACGTGAACCTGTGTCCCAGGAGGATTCCTTACTACCTGCGGCTCACTCTCTCCCAGCTTTGGACACTGGGGTGGGAAACGTGGAAGACTACCTGACTCAAATGCTCCCTCACCTGTTTTGACATTCACATCCTGTTTTAACCTGCTTCTTTTGGACCTTTATCACTTTATAGACCCCATAAAACAAACAGGCCAACCAAACGCATGCAGCAGCCTCCTCCAAAACGCAGCTGGACTGTGATCCATGGCAAAACGCTGGAATAACTCTGCCAGGTCCTAGAAGCTTTAAGATTCATCCCATTAAACTTGATACACACACAACAGCACCTTGAAAATGAACCATCTGGGAGGTTCATTATTTTCTCCTCATAATCACTCCCTCCCGGGGTATGTAATTAATTTACTGAGCTTTAAAAGAAAAAGTCAGCATTACTCACACAGTTTTGAAGATGCAATGTCAGCTATTTAGGACACAAACATCCAAGGCTGTGCTAGAACTCAGTTACAACTACATATGCATTAAGGCAGGAACTGGCAGGCCTCTGACTACAGCAACTATAGGACTCGTGCAGCTCAACTGCCGGGCTATAATCTATGAAACTGAGCCCAGATCCAGCCAATCAGTTTCCTCCTCATAACAAGTCTAACTGGCTCTGGAAACATGAAAGGGCTGCACTGGAGCAGCATAGATGATATGTTCCACACAAAAAACTGCTTATCTAGAATCACTCTGCCTGGAAAAAATAGAGAAAATCACAGCTTCGATATCTGAAGGAAGGACAGGTGATCTGGCAAAAACACATCTGAACCTGAAGCAACAAGGATCCTCTGGCTTGGCAGTCCCAAAGGTGTGGCATGAAAGGACCTGAGCCTCCCCAGAAATCTGAGGGCAACCACAGCCGCAAAACCCGAGGTAACTTTCATCTTCCTTTTTAGTTTTAGTAGGAGTAATGCTAAGTGAAAATGATATGCATTAGTTGCTTGGGCAAATAAACAGGCTTCTATTTTATTTTTTTTTCTATGTTTTAAGTTTTTGCAGGACCGTCTGTTATTAAGAGTAGAGGGAAAGAAACTCAAAACGAACATCTGTTGATCATTTTCCAGAACAGCTTTAAAGCTACCTTTCCAGATGGAGAGCCTTCACAGTCAGTCACAGAAACAGTAAATAGAGCTGATGAGGAGCAGAGAGAAACAAAATCACACACTTTTCATATCTGGGAGAAATCACAGTGTTCAGAGAGTAAATTGGGAAGATAGGCTACTTCCCAGTTCCACTGGCCATGGGCACATAGACCACATAAGAATGTTCCAGGGCTGAGGGTTGGGACAGAATCCTCAGGATCAGAGGAGTCCACAGTTCTTCCAGCACCCATGCTTTACTGTTCTCTACAGTATCTTCCCTATTTCCCATTACATTTTAAGTTAGTTCTGCCAGCTACTTGTTACACCATACTTGTAAATTTGCAGTTAATAAAGGGTCTATGGAAAACACTTTTCAGTTGCAGCCTCCAACACCACACCCTTAACATACTTAACCTAGTGACAAATCCTTCCAAACCTTCAGCAAATTGTTTAACCTATTTGGTAGTTGGTGTAACATTAGCAATGAAAAAAATCTCTACAGTAAACTTTTAAATAACTAAATCAATCATTATGCTTTCAAAGTGACAATAGAAGTTACACAATATTCAGCTTGTGTGTTTGGATTTATAAGCTCCCAAAGGAAAAAGCTAAAAAGGAAAATAATCTTTGTTTAGTGGTAAAATATAAACACCAAGTAAGAGAAGAGACATTTATGCACATTTTGTTTGCTGTAGATAATTGACTGAATTGAACTTGAGATTTGACACCAGGAAGAAAAACAGCAGTGCACTGAGATCGGAAAAAAATAATCCGTTGGCAATTTCCTGCCAGGCTTTGTTCTTTGAATTGTCCAATTTTGATTAGCCATGGAAGAATATTTCTGTTCTCTTTACATATTTTTCATTTAATTAAACTTTGTTTATTTGACAGTGCTGTGGCCTATGGAGACCATGTGAGAATGGAAACTTCCAAGAAAACAAAGTTGTCAGCATTGTTGCCCTCTTCGCTCAAAAATAGATTATTTAGTCTAAAATGTAAAACAATCCCTTAACATAATATTGTCATTGAATCCTCAACATGGAACTTCGTACTTTTCACTCGCTTAACAAAATTCCATTAAAAGCCTCTGGAACTTCCATGTTCAAATCATTTTTCAAAAGACAAGGCTGAGAATATTCTAAATGGAGGCATGTAAATCACTTCACATGCATTCTTACCCAGAAATTTCTCATAGGAAGACCTTACCTCCTATGACCCTGAAGAAAACTATTTCACTACCCAGACAATGGTCAACAACTACACAGTAAATTTTGGTGTTGAAGCTCTCACAGCCTTTGCCCATTCTCTGTGTAAGCACAACTGAGTTCATGACTGACCCATGCCTCCCTGATCCTTCGCAAACACTGAAAGCCGTGTTTGACCCAACTTCACGTTATTCATCTCTTAGTAAAAAATGGTCAGCCCAAAATACGCTCATGATGAGAAGCTCTCATGATGAGAGCTTCCAAAATGACCAGCATTGCCTGCTCTTCCTAGACTCATAATAATCATGATAACCTGAGACATGTTACTATGATTTGGCATTTTTCTTGGGATCTAAATATTTAGTTACACTGTGGGGAGACTTACCCTGAAACAAAATGTAATATGTCAGCATGAAGTATGGTCCAATCTGAGCCTATTTTACCATTTACATTTGTTTCCTTTACCTGAAAGAAAACAATGCCAAGCCGGGAGTGGTGGCTCACGCCTGTAATCCCAGCACTGGGGAGGCTGAGACAGGTGGATCATTGTGAGTTCGAGACCAGCCTGGGCTAAAAAGTGAGCTCAAGGCCAGCCTGAACGGCATAGTGAGACCCTGTCTCAAAAAACAGGGCTGGGGATCTAGCTCAGCGGTCTAAGCGCCTGCCCAACAAGCGCAAGGTCGTGAGTTCAATCCCCGGTGCCGCAAAAAAAAAAAAAAGAAAGAAAGAAAGAAAACAATGCCATAGAAGAAGAAACTAAATAATATACATATCAACACTGTGATCTTCTTCTGCCTAAAGCTGTTAATACAATATGTCAGAGTCTGCTACAGCAGACATCATGGCTAATTCCTCAAGACTCCTATTAGCAGGTTCTGGCTATGAACACCATTTCCTGTCATTACCATCAATTAATATCTGGTAGTTATTACATCTGGCACTAAGGAGCTTATGATTTCCAAGGGTCATCCACACAGCTGAGTTCAATTCTTGCTCCTATGTCCTTGATCAACCCACAGACAAGAGTTAAGATGATCCTGACAACAGAAATCCACATCAGGAATGCTAACCCTTTCCTGAAACAAGAACCGCCGGCAAACCTCAAGGGTCAGAGTAGCTATAGTTCACTGAAAACTGTCTCAAAACTTGGGCCAAGAAGATTTCTGGGACCATAAGCTAATTTATCTGGTCCTGTAATTTAAAGTAAGCCAAAGAAATCACTCACTAGAAAACTATCAGCAATATTCAGACTCACCATGTTTGTATGTCTCAGAAGTTAAGATTTGCAGGAACTCCATTCCTGGTGACATGGATAAACTGGCCCAGTTTTCACGCTGTACAATGCTGCTTAAAGAAATCCCAAACCTCAGGACCATTCCCTGGTAGGAAACAGCTGACATTTCCAGGGCTGACCCTGAGAGCCAGAACCTCATGGCATAAGCTGAAAGAAAACGAATTCCTTGGAAAAAATGAGAAGGCCTGCCTCACCTTAATGAAAATGTTTCAATTTAAATTAAAAAGGATGGACACTAGAGATGTGATCACTATAGGGATAAAGCCTATATTCTTGGCCACATAGATCTGAAATCAAATTGGGTTTCGGCACATGGAGAGAATTTTTGGTTGGCATCTTTGTGTGTGTTGTTTAATTCAGTCTCTCCCAAGAACATGACCATGTGTAATCATACTAACACATATGACAAAATTAACATAAATTACTCACTTTTTACACTCACTTATAGTCAAAACTCTTAGGTAATGAGACCTGAAAAGAATCATCAATGTTTTTACAGTCTTGTTCTTTGCCCAAGTTTCTCAAAAGCATTATGGCATGACATACACAAAAACTGGCAAAATTTATGTTTAATAAGGATTTAAGGTGTTCATCATTATTATTTGATGCTAAAATTGTCTCTATGTCCAGCAGTGTGTAAAGAAGGATAACGTGAAAGTTGAGGGCATAAATTCTGGAGTTAAGCTGCCTGGGTTCAAATCCCAGCTCTGATCCTTAACTGTAGGACCTTGGACAAGATACTTAATAACTTTTTGTCTCCATTTGCTCATATGCAAAGGAGTATCATGCATAGCCAGGCTGATGTAAAGATTAAGTGGGCAGATGGATGCCTAGAACTGAACCCACTCTAATACACAGTGAATATTCACTAAAAGAAAATCGTCACTTTCATTGTTATTATTTTTAAGCTCATTACCAGAAAAAAAAGTATACAAAATCTAAACATAGGGTGAATTATTGAATAACCAGATTGGTGAAATGTCATCTACTAACATCATGCATTGCATTTCAGATAATATTTACAAGTGAGTCTTGTCCTGTAGCCTCTGAGATAACAGCACAGTGAGGTGGGTAGGTCACTGTTTGTTAATTGTCAGTCTTCTGCATGGTTATCACTTGACACTTAACTCGGCCCTATTTTTAGTGTGTCATGCAAGAACACTCAGCCAGGACATGACACATAAGGAGTAATAATAGTAGACATGATCCATGTGAAAAAGGATCCAAAGTTTAGGTTAGTTAATGATTCCTGAATGAAGGAGAAAAAAAACAGGGGAAGTTATTAATCTTCATTCATGGTATCCTAATCAAAGCCTATTTGAAGAGGGGGAGAGGGTTACTTCTCAGGAACAGCAGTACTGATTACCCAGAGTGTATGAGATGTGTCTGGAATTCACGCTAAATTGCCAGCTTAAATATGAGAGAACACTGAAGCTAAATATGTCCTTTCTTTCCACTGATAAAGGATTACTCAAAGCAGGAGAATATTAGCTGAGATATAGATGTATTCACTGAGAGTGGGAAGAGAAAACAAGTCTTCCTGGGGAAGGAAAGGCTACCCTAAGGGAGGAGTATGGAGTTCTACACTCACTCAGTCACTTACTCACTCATTCGCTCATGAGTTGTCTTCCTCATCTCATTCCACTCCCACACAAAGGCCCACCAGTCCTGCCTGCTTCTAGCTCCCGAGCATTCATGCTTTCATCTCATGCTTCTGCCATTGCAGCCCACCATCGCCATGCCCATCCCTAGCACCCACTAGCAAGTTCAAGGACAGGATCTATCTGCCTGCCTTCTCTTCCAAAGGGTGGTTACTCCCTACAGAGCCAATTACTGAGTCAGTATCACTACCACATAAATTATCACTAAAGAACAAATAAACATTCAGAAAGCTAGAGGACATTTTCTGTTTAGGGGAAGAAAACTTGCAACAATAAAATAGAGGGCAAGGTCAGAATTATAATGAAATCCAATGTCAAGGCTTAGTAGACCTGTAGACAAACTCTTTGTTAGGAAATCACCTCAGGTCTTTCTCAAGTTGATAAAGAAATGCAGCAAAACCCACTATGGTTGCTAGAAATAATCACATATTTGAAATCTCTATGTAGGGCCCAGCAAAGAGTTGAATGATCTTGGTCTCATTTATTCTCATTATTCTCCTTCTGGTAGAAGAATGCACTGGGACTCAAGGGTATCTAAGACTCAGAGGTGAATAATTGTCTCCGCAGGCCTCTTGTGTTGGTTCAGCTACAGAGTCAGAAATGAAGTCTCCCTTCCAGAGCCCACTTGAGTCACTAAGGTCTCGCAACCTGCAGCATGGCTGCAGTCCAGTCCTGTAACCAAGGGAACAGTCACTCAGCACTGGATATTCACAGAAGGAGAAGAGCATGTGCAGAGCCTAGAAAATGTTAAGAACTAGGCATTCTGGAAAGTAACTGCTATGGTTTGGATGGGTGCCCCAGAAAGGCCCATATGCTAAGGCCCGGTCCCCAGGCTGGTGGTGCTGGGAGGCACTGTGGGCTTTCAAGAGGTAAGGCTGAGTGGGAGGTCCTTAGGTACTCCATGTCTCACAGTTTATAGGATATTTATGTGCCATAAGAATTTAAGCACATAACTCTGAAGGGGGAAAGAAAGTTGGATTACAGTTGAGTCATATGTACACTATAAAATTATACTGTGGCCCTTGAATTTTAAGGGCATGGGTTGACCCAAGGTGCTTGTTAAAATGCTACATCCCTGTCTCTCACTACAAGATGCTGATCTATGAGTCCAGAATGCAGCCTAGGGAATCTACATTTTCATTGCCTATTGTTATGATTGACACATTATGTAACTTGAGAAGTCTAGAAGCTTAACTATATAATTCAGTAGTTCTACATCCTACTGTGTAAAGGACATATCCCTGCCACTCTAGGATGTTGTTCATTGCAACTTGAGAAGTTTAGAAGGTTAATTAAGTGACTCAGCAGAGGGCCAGGGTTGTTACTTGCAAACAACATGAGCCTGTGCAAGAGGAGGGCCCAGAAATGGTGTGAATGCTACACCCACCAACAGTGGGTAGCCTGAATACAATATAAGGGAAAAAAAAAAAAAAGAGGCTCTCCCCACCTTCCTGGCTTTTGCTTTTGTTGCATTTCCTGTCTTCTGCCACCTTAAAGTGTTGTCCCAGTGTCATGCCACCCTGCCTTGGAGCCAGCTGATTATGGACTGGAACCTCCACAAACTGTGAGCCAAATAATCCTTTCCTTCCTTATCTTTGGGTGTCGGGTATTTTGTCTCAGCAACAAGAGATCCCTGGCTCCCACTACAGGTTGCTGATCTATGAGTCTAGAACACAACCTAGGGAATCTGCATTTTCTTTGCCTACTCCCCAACCTTACTTGTAAAGCCAGTCTTCTGTGGACTACTCAAGAAACATCAAAACAGTGATAAGGCACCTAGCACAAAGCCTACAAGCTGACAAGTTCTTAGTACTTCCTAGTTATAATCATTAAGAGTCAGAACCAACCCCAATTTCATACACTCAACTTGCACTGGACCTCCAGCTAATGAAATTTTATATGGGAGTGACTTAGGGTAGCAACCTAGGAGCTGTTTTAGTGTAGAAAAGAGAAATGAGAAGAGGAATACAGAAGAGAGGCAAATTAGCTGTGTTTTTCTAATGATCCTTTAACCATTAATGAAAACTCTTGACCCCCAGTTATTCCCTATTCCATGTGACCACAACTCCAAAATAAATTGTGAAAGAATATTTGAAATAATTATCCATGGACCAGAAATTCTCGAATTAAAAAATATTCAAAATTTTACTATTTTTATTTTTTGGCCTCACACATGGAAAACAAAATGAGGTTATTTTGTTTGTTTTGTAGAGCAAAGTAGGCCCAAAGCAAACACAGGATTTCAAAGTGCCTGAGTGCACCAACTTTGGCACAGTGTCAGAGAAATGGAATTCAAAGCTGACTGGCTGCTGTGCTCCTGTGAATCTTGGCTGTCTTCCTGTGCCCATGACGTGAGCCCTCTGCAAGTGACAGGAGCTTCGTGGATCTACTCACTACTTGGACTTACATTGCACAATAAATGCTATGGCGCTTCAGGAAGTCTTCTGTTTAGTTTGCATGTTCCTGAGCGTAGGACAAAGCACTGTTGTTTAAGAGGATAAATAACCAAGGCTTTGTTTCTCCAAACCAAGAGGGACACTGTCGATCTGTCCAAAATCACTTGGTCTTAAAGTGCCCAAGGATGACAAGAATGAGATATTATTTTAGGCTGCCCATCAGTACTAGTCCCTCAATCTCCTCTTGGCTCCAGAAAACAATGACTCAATATGGCCATTTTCTGACAGACTGCAGCCTTAGGAAAATACTGTTCCACATATTTGGAACTAGGGCTCTCCCTGCATTAAAATAAATGGAAGCTATTCAAAGTCCACTTAGCTCTTGCTCTATGAATCTTGGGCATAGGAACACAGTTGTCCAGGTTCACATAATGAGAGGAAAATGGAAACTCTGAATGAAACCAAATCAAAGTACTTCTTTTCTCCATCCCAGGTGCTTGACATGTGTTTTATTGCTTGAGTCTCACAGAAACCTCTAACAGGTTGGTGTTATTATCCTCATCTTGACCAAGAGTAAGAAAGTCGAAATACATTTTTCCCTAAGGATACAGAGTAGGGCACGGCTGGGAACTAAATTGGAAAAGAAGTTAAAAGCAGCCTGGGTCTTCCTTGTTAAAATTTAAATGAACAACCTCTCACATTTCTATTAACATAACTTCACATGAATATAATAATTCTGTTTAACGACCTGTCTTGTATCAACAAATAATTTTCTATGTCAATATATGAAGTGCTACATTTCAAGGTAGGTAGTTATCATAATTTACTATGCCCATCTCCCATAGATAAACACTGACATGGTTCCAATATTCCCCCATTCATATGCTTTTACAAACATGCTATATAAATGTATTTTTTACATTTACTTCCTTAGGATCAATCCCAGACTGAGAACTCTTGGGCAAAGAGTATACATTTTACATTTCTGAACTTAACACTCAACTGCAAGGCAGAAGGTTATACCAGGTTGCACCAGCAATATGAGTGTGCCCATCTCCGCAAACTCACAGGGAGGCCAGGTTTAAAATTTCTGCCAAAATGATAGGATGTAAATGATAGCACTGTCATTTTTTATTGCATATCTTTGATCATTAGGGAGTTCAGGATTTTTTCCTATATATAGGTCATTTGCAATTCTTCCCAAAATTACTTATTCTTGCCTTTTTCTACCTTTCTATTAGCATCTGCCTCCAAAACTCTTTGCATGTGCTTGTTCTCACCCCATGTCATTTTTTCATTGTCTGGGCTCTGTAAAGCTGATGTGCTAGTGTGTTGGAGACTTTGGTCCATAACCAAGAAAACTTCAGCGACATACTGCCAGGGCAATTAGTCAAGTTTCATAAAATATGTTCCAAGAAGAAAAACTGGTTAAATCTGAAGAACAGAAAGTCATAAACTTCTCCTTGGTTGTGGACTTTAGAAACAGGTCATCCTCTGACCTTATCAGCTGTTGTTTATCTTACAATAAACAATGATCCATTTAGATTTGATCTTGTTCTTCTACAGAAGACTTTGGATAGCCAAAGAGGGGCCAGGAACAATTTGGAGGAATAGCCCCAGAGCAGGGGAGCTGGAGGGAGCAAAGAGGACACAAACGTACCCACATTTTTATTCTCCAGGCAGGGGTAGACCACAAAGAATTATAAATTCTGTGGATACCCTGACTCATAGATGTCCTCTGCCAGAGAATGAAGCCCACAGACATAATGTCTAAAATCAGCTAGTGAATGGTAGTCCCTTGATGCCCTGAGCAGAGTTCATTCCACTAGACCAGTGGTGACCAACCTGTGGCATGTGTGGCACAGTCAGCTGTTTGTTAGCAATGAAAGCTCTAAAAGGTTCATTTTTACTGGAGGATATGAGGTAGAAGCAAAGCAGAGCCCAAATGAGTCCCCAGAACTTACAACAATGATTCTGCCTCTCAGTGTGCCTAGGTTTTGTTAAAAGGCATTATGACAAGAATACCCTCGCACCAGGCTCTGGAATTTGAGAAAAGGGGACTAAGCCATAGGGATGGCCAGTATCTTGGCTTTTAAAACTGGGCATGGTTCTGGCTGGCTACGGGCAGAAGACTTCAGGGGTAATGTTAGACTACTTTCTTGTCCTACTCAAGAAAGAACATGGACTAATGCAAAAGTAAGGCTAGCATCTAGCTTTTTCCCTTGCAATTACCACTTGCATGATTAGCTGTATTTACTTTACCCTGTCTGTTGCAGTTCAGCCAAATGCAACCTCTGGAAGAAAACAGCCTGGCCATTCAGTATTCCCATCCACCCAAATGGGATCCTGCCTTAGCCCAGCAGAAACCCAAATGTGATCAAATTTTTAACAGAAGAACTGGACAAAGGCTACATAATCCTGTGTTCCATGTAGAAAAAGTACCTGAATGAGCGGACCCACATTCATTCCACTGAAGTGATCAAAGACAAACAATTGGTCAGGTATGTACTAGTACTATCTCCTCCCACTCTGTCACACTCAAGGCTGTCCTATCAGGAATCTCTTCACCCAAAGGCTACATTTCACCCAACACAGGTGTTTGGGGAAGCCTGGATAAGCAGTCTCCAGCAAGCATCTTTTCTTAATTTGAAAGTATTTTTTTCTAAATTCCCAAGCTCTTCACATGGGCCCAACAGAAGAAATAGTTCGTACTGAAATTTAAAGAACAACTAGAAAAGCATATTTAGGAAAATCTTGGATTAAATAACAGGGATTGGTTTGTGCCTACGCGCTACACTACCTAATCTTTGTACATAAGGAAATAGAGAACACAGGATCAGCTCATTTGTGAGCTCAGCTGATTCCTCTAGAAAATTTTATGAACTTTCAATGAGACATTAGCAATTCTTTCAAAAGACTGAAGGAAAAGTCTGTTTTGCATGTTAAGCTGTCATTAAGGCTAATTCTTGTCTCTTTGAGGGAATGATTTGCCTTAGCGTCCTCCTTGGGGGTGGGGGACTCTTTATTCTGATTCTCTCTTCAGGAATAGGAGGCTTCCCACAAGAAAAAATGCTCTATAAAATTTGATGCTTATTTTAGGAGAGCTGGGTACATTCCCAGTCATCTTTGCACCAGAAGTCTCCTACTTCCGATCAAGGATAAACTCTTCAAGCAAGTTTCAGCCACCCCATTGATCATTACAGGCTAAAAATAAACAAAAGAACCAGACAGAGAAAGTTAAACTGATGCTGGTATTGGGGATTTGTGGATGTGTGGATCCTGCCGTATTTTTACCTCATCTCTTTTGAAGTTTTCCTGACAACTTTCATAATTTGAAGGTTGTTATTGGCTGATTCTGTAGGTTGTATTACATGAAATCGATTTTTTTCTCGAAATATTCACTCACTTGATTAATAAATTTGCTTCCTTGTTTTCTCTCCAAAACATATGATCAAAAAGAAACTAATACCTAACCCCCAAGGATGGAAGATATTTCCATGAATATTAAATATTATGAATATTTAATACATCTTATGCAATGCTACATTAGGAAAAATACCTAATTCCTTAGATAATCCCAAATAAAATCTGAGTCAGGAAACAAAAAATCTGAGTCTGTACTTAGTACTGACAAACTCAGTTCTCCCCAGGATTCTGGTCACAGACTGAACTGTATGAGAACCAAATCAAATTTCCTTATAAAGTCAACATTGAAATTAACCATTGAATTTGATTCAGTTCTTGTCCAACTCAGTTTGTGACCAGAATTGTGGAAAGAATCAAGTTCATGAACCAAGGTACCATTGTACTTACTCATAAGGAATTCCATAATTATATGTTAACTAACTTATATTCACCAGGATGATAATAATACAGGCATTTACAGAGAAGTTTGCCATTTGCAAAACACTTCAGCACATGTCCTTTTGACTAACTCTCAAGAGTCCAGGAGACTAAACAGGAACTTTGTGGACATACCTAGCTTTGTCACTTGTTAGCTCTGTGACTTGGCAAGTCACTGAAGTAACCTGAGCCTCAACTTTCTCAACTGTAATACCCAAAGGATAATCATTCTTTCCATGCAGAATGAATGAGAGCCTTAAAGATAACCTATGCCAAAGGCACAGCAAGTACTTGACACAAGGCAGGCATTTGGAAACAGAAATTATAGCTATCATTATAAGGCTTTCTAACAGTTGAAGCAACTGAGGCTGAAAGAGATTAAAATATTCACCCAGTCACTACAGCCACTAGAATGTCAGAGCTAGAGATGGACACAGGTCTTCAATCTGCAAAGGAAAGAACTCTCTACACTGCTTCAAAACTCAGTGTGGAAAGTAGACTTACTGCAAAACTAGATTTATTGATCTCTGAATCTGGAAATATACTTGATCAATGCTTTCCAAAGGCAGTTAAATTAAACTCTGCCTCTATAGTATTGTTCTCTACAGAAACACGATTTAATTCAAGAGTCTCTCTTCTTATTTGGAAAGGGCCAAAATCTTTCAATGATTTGATTAGTTTTATCTTAACCATCACTCATATCTTTTTTCTGACCTACTTTCAAAAATTTACTAATCCTGACCTTTCAGAGTGAATTGCCTGCTTTCCAACTAAAGTGAATGTCATTTCGGAACAAAACAGATCCAAAAGTAAGGGCAGCTTGCCACTCCCAGAAATGTTGCTGGATGGAGGTCACCACTTTAAGTATCAGTTCAAATATGCAGCTCATCCCTCCTATGCAGTAACATAGTCAGTGGGACCTTTTTGTATGCTCTGACACAGGCCAGGAAGAATGTTTTTATCTGCATTTTTGTCCAATGCAAAATTTAAAATTAATTCTATAATACCATTGGGATATTCTTTTTTTAAGCTTCTTTAAAATAAGTTACTACAAGCAGCAATAATTTTAGCCCCGCTTCCTCAGGTTAGGATCTTTTCAGAATCTTACAAGAGCAAAACTCAACGCAGTTCTCTGCCTCCCTGGGCTTTTGAGAAATTGTTCAAATGCTGCTAAAGTTGAGTATCATGTACACTTCCCTATCTTTTTTGACCATATGAAATGGAATCTCTAGAATAAAGACATACTGATACAATATCAACCCTAGTGAAAGGAAGTGGAAAAGGGACACAGAATCCAGGACATTTTCTCCCTACTTACCTAAGAGAAAACAAGTCAAAACATGCCATGATATATAAGCAGCTAAAATAACACCAACACTGTAAATATTTATTTGACATTCTGCCCAGTGTACTACTTAGCTTATAATTGTTCCAAGTCGTTAGTAAATTTTTCTTCCATTTCTTTATTCTTGACTATTATTTTCCTTGGAACATTTGTCTTTTTATATCTATATTTCTTTGCATTTACTTCTATTTCACCCTTTACTCCATACTACCACTACCATATTATTGCCACAGAATCAAGAATCTATAGACATGCAAGGTGATGGTATCATTATTGCTCTCATCATCTTTATTATTCATGTCAAAACAGTGAAATGCCTTTTACATTCTCACTATTATATCTGTAACTTCTTCCTCCTGCTTTTGCTTTATCTGGGCTTATACAGGTCTGTCAGCACAAAACATAAATATTAATAATATTGGCATAGTTGGAGATCTTTCCATTAACTTTTCTTTTTAATCCGGAAGTATCCTGTGACCCAGGCATCACTTGTTAAACAACATCTGCAAACACAATGATTATACTGAAACTAGAGGGGAAACTGCAAAGACACCAAAAGTATGTTTCGTGACCTTAGTACGCTTAAAGCCCAGTCAGAATGCCAAGCCACATGATGAGCAATTAAAGGGGACAACTACAATGCATACAGTAAACTAAAGTTCAGAGGACTAAATTCAAGTCAGCAGGTAGAGTGGCTTATGAAAGGGTTTCTAAAGGTGACTTTTAAAAAGAAAAAAAAAAAAAAGATGAGCAGTCAAAGGAATAAGAACATTCCACCTGACACATCAAGGTTATTAAAACATTTTCTGTAGCCTTCTGTGGTCCCCTAAGGACTATTAAATTTTCTGATACCTTTCTCATTTCTGTTTTGAATATATTATCAAAAGCTCCCTTGAGAGTTAAGAAAACTTTAATGTATCTAACTTTATGCAGTGTTTTCACTTCTGTGATCTTGCATATTGCTTTTGTATAATCACTGCCTGCTTCTCTAGTTCATTCAGGTTTTTTTAGGTCTTTTGCGGTATATATTCTTAGCACGACATGTAAAAGACAACATTTTTTTAAAAAAAGTAATTCTGCTACATCTGCTGTTTGAGGCAGCCCTTGAGACTGTTTTATCACTAGCCAGTGCTTTATTGAATCCCTCTGGCAGTTTCATTCTTTGTGCAAAAGAGATCAGGTTACAAAGCAGCCTCCTCCACAACGAAGCAGGAAGCCAAAGCGAAGTGATCCGAGCACAGTTTGAATCTGTCAGACAGTTGATCACCTCCAGTAAGTCCGTGCCTGGTATGTAATTGTTTCCACCATCTTTTCCAACAATTTGCATCTTCTTTCTCAATTTTATTTGATGATTTCTAAAGTCAATGAAGTCACCTTATTTGAAAATTAAAATTCATCATCATAACAAGCAAAGGGGGGGTTGCTTTTAAACAAGATGCTAAACTCAAAATAAGGAGTTCCAATTTATCGTGTTTTCTTAATGCCATGTGGTGTTTGAAGACTGGGTTGCAAATGGAAGCTCTCCAGCAAGCCTGCCCTTCCTACACTAAGTACAGTAAAAATGCTTTACCTACCTGCTTGCAGAAGATAGACATTTTGTTAAAAAAAAAAAAAAGATACCAGTCAAACACCTAGATGGAATTAATACAAATCTGGCACTTGCACAAGAGTGAGCTTGATCGATCATTTCTGAAGGTAGCACTCCTTGGGAAGGGGGCCGTTGCTAACTGGGAAGGAGGAAGGAGAGAGCACACTGTAAGATGACTTAGCAAGGACAGGCTCAAGCAGCCAAAATGAACTTCTGTGGGGATAAGAGATCAATCTTTTCACAGTATTTCCAAAGGCCTCTTGTGGCCAGGGCCACTATTAGAGCATTAGCATTACTCATCCTTCTGCATCATTGGGACTCTTGCTTCCATTCTGGCACCTCTAAGAATCTTGCACAATTTACATGCTTGTTTCCAGCCAGGCAATTTTAATAAAGCCCATTTTTCACCCATGTGACTTTGGGTTTTAGAAAATTACATTGAGAGGAAGCATTCATCTTACTAGTTATCTTTTTCTCTACAGCTCTGTCCTCTGGCTGGAGAAGGGAAAGTCCTCCATCACAGACAGCGTAGCAGTGCCCATTTTTCTGCATCATGTGACACTGAGCAAAACACTCAACAGTGCAGCGATGGGTGTTTGCACTTTTCAAGGCTGTGTCATATTTGTCTTGTGCTTTTCATCACACATTTGATTTAGCAGGCAAATTTTCAAGGTTCGGTGCTGATGGGTATACCCCGGAGCCAGTTTCAAAGCCAGATCTTAGATTTATGAAAATAAAATAAACATAGTGCTTCAATTACAAATACCTACTTTGAATTCCAATGTGCACTTTCAAATATTCATCTTATAAATCATGTCCTTGATTTTGAACCCAAAGAATCTTTAGATTTGATGCCTATTTGCTCTTTCCTTAAGATGCCATTTCAATTCAGTCTGAATTCACATATACTATAAATATTTGGAGTTCCACTATCTTACTTCATGTGTATACCTTTTTGCTAAATAGAAGACCTTTAGAGAAATTGAAAGCCATTCTGCCTGTCTCCATCTCTTCCAAGTAACAGCTGTAGAGCCCACACAACCAACTCAATTTGCATTATCTTCGTCCAAGCTTTTGAAGTATGATGCCTGCCTGTTGGTGCCATAGCAGGTTAAAATATTCCTCTCCTATGCCTACAGTCTGAGGCCCTGATGGCCAACTCTGAAAGAGAGCTAATCGAAGACAGGCAGAGGGGTGGTCAGTACTACTGAGCTCCTGTTCCCACAGAGTATATAAGAAATGGCACGATTCCTGACCTGAGAGAGCCAAAAGATGTATTCACACATACTGACATATATGTGCACACACAAACACAAATATGAACCCATATGAGTCCGTAAAAACACATGCACAACCATGAACACACACATACTCATGTTTCTGACATAATGGAAAAACAGTTGTGAAATTCCAAAGGGAATCAATGCTAAAAAATTAATACAAGTATATTATCAAGACTGACATTTAGAAAAGACTATTTCATGAATGCATTCTCTCTCTTATAAATCTGTAAAAGAAACAAGGGGGTGGTGAATATCTGAACAACTGTGTAGTACATACTGTATTTCCAGAAAAGAAAAAGAGGAGACACTAAGGCTGCCAAAGAAAAACAGACAGAATTTAGAAGTAAGGAAAAAAGGTAAGAGAAAGAAAGAGAGAAAGGCCAAATCATGCAGAGCTGAGTACAAAGTTTAAGCTGAAATAATATCATGCAAAGAAATGAGGGTTGTGATTGAATAAATACTGAATAATTGAGGTTCCATTTTAACCTTCAGCCAAATGAGCGGTGGGACATTTAATTTCTACACCTTGAAATGTAGAAATTAAAAAACAAGGTCAACACTTTCTTTTGGTAAATTGCAATTAAAATGGGACCAAATAAGAGTTAACATTTTTCTGGTTATAAAAATATATGGTAATCTTAACAATTTGAAAAACACAGCAACAACAAAAGAATAAAGAAGGAAAAGAAACATCTGTGGTTCTATTAACAAAAGATAATTTCTGCTAATACATATTCTTCTGGACCCATCTATGCAAATTGTGATTATACTATGCTGTGATTTTTTTTCATATCACATTAAATGACTTCTCAATATAATTTTAGGCAATTATTTTGATAGCCAATTCTTATATTATAAAAAGTGTTATGAACATCTTCATGAATAATTTCTAGTTATTTGCTTTCTCACAGTTCTTTGTAGTTTCCTCCTTAGAATATATTCTTTATTTTTAATCTTTTTAACTTTATTTTTAAAGAGAATAGAAAACAGAACAAAAACAAACAAACAAAAAAAAAGAAAACAGACTAGAGTCAAACACAATACAGCATTTCAAAACAGAACACAGAAAGCTACACAGGTCTTCAAAACATAACAACAGGAGATTAACTATGGTTACCCCAGTGTCTCTTGCTTTCCTCAAAATGGTTGTTCATACATTTACAGACAATAAACTCAAACAAAACAAAGCAATACATAACCAGATAAAACAAAAGAGCACTACAGG
>RJWT010018142.1:0-19012 GCA_004365215.1 Cuniculus paca
ATCATCTAGATGTAGCAGCCAAGACAAGAGGCGGGATGTGAGGGGGTGGTGTTCGCCACGCAGGGGAAGGTTAGTCACCCCTGTGTGTGTGCTGGGCGTACAACATTCAGAGCAGTAGTTCTCAAACTTGGGCTAGAGCAGGACTCTAAAAAGTTTCATACCATGCAAACTGCTGGGCCACATCTCCAGGTTCTGATTCTGTATGTCTCAGCTCAGCGAGAATTTGCCTTAAAATTTTCAGGTGATGGAGGATTTCTTTTCCTCCATGGTACTGAGAAGTCAAACAAATACTGAGTCGGTGGCAAGTCGGGTCTTCTAGAGGGATGACACATAAATTGTGAAGGATCCTTATCCCCTCTCCACATATTGCAGCAGAGAGAGTGAAGACCAGAGGGAGTTAAGTCGTCTCTTCCAAGTGAATATGAGTGTGTGCCAGGGTTAAGAGAAAGCTCTCTTTGGAGTGGGTCAGCCAGACCAAAATCAGGGTGAACAGAGGTGCTGCCTCCCCGCTGTGATGGAAGATGAGCTGCAATGGGAGTCAGAAAACCACTTGTGACGGAGAAAGTCACTTACTCTTCCTTGTCCGTGTTTTGCTTTCTCGTCAGTAAAAATACATACTTTGTACTGAGTGTATGATTTTGATTGAATCTGAAACAAAAAATGTCTAAAAAGGCAACAAAAATGTGTTCTAGTCCATATTTTGCACTTGTTTTTCTTTTTTTTTTTTTTCCCCCTGCATTTGTTAATTCCAGCAGGAGCCAATTTTCGTTTTGATTTTTCTGGTACTTTTAGCTCTGCATGCCTGGATTGTTGGGCATGTTCCTGTGGCAAAATGGGTCAAGTGGATGATCCATTTTCAACAAGAAGGTGAAAAGTCTCAATTCACTCTTTGAACCTCCTGCTTGCATTCTCTTTTCCTCTCCTGACCTCCTACTTTTCTTCTCTTTTAATCGTTCACAATCTCCCAGAGCATTCTCAAAGATCAACTTTTCTCCTGGTTCAGTGACAATATTAGCTTCCACCTTCTTATTGTCCTCCTTCTGAGGCACAGTTCAGGACGACAAGGCCTGCAGACCACCCTCAGTACAAAACTTTTCATTTGTCAGGGGAATGGGTCAGCCAGTGTTCCCAATAGCGAAAATACTAATCTCTTCTCCTCTCTTTAAGCAGGGGATCCAGCTTTCTGTTTTTCAGAGTTGGATTCCAAGCATCGCTTCCACTGGCAATGATGAAATTATTTGTGAAGTTCTCAGATTGATTTTTTAAAAAAATATTCCTATGAGTGTTATTCATTGCTTGACATCTCAAAGATATCCCCTATCCCTGCACAGTTTTCTCCTAGGTCTTCCCATTTCCTTCACTCCTATATTTGGCTCCATTTAGCCCTCGATTCTGCGTCAGTGTCAGCCTTTACCAACACTACTTCTCGGGCAGAATGAGCCCTGGCCTTCTGCCTTCCTTAGTTGATGATCCCAAGCTGATCATCATGGCTGCCTGCCTTTCCTGAAGTTTAGACAGGACACAGATCTTAGTCTCGTGGAGATTTAACTCAGCCACCACATCAAGCATGCTTGGGGAGTTCAGATATGTTTGTTGTTTTTAACGACTCTGTATTAATGTGGTTGTGTCTGTTATTACTGTTTTTTTTTTCCCCTGTGGTATCTGGGATCGAACTCAGGACCTCGCGCTTGCTAGGCAGGCGCTCTGCCCCTGAGCTATATCCTCAGCCCCTCGTTATTACTCTTTTTGCAAGCTTACTATATCTCTGAATGCCTTCCTCACTTCCTTCTTCTGTAGCGTGTTCCTTGCTTAATTTTCCCTTTCTCTTTCTATGGGCCTCCCTATCCTAACTCCTAGACATTTAAAAGCTGTTAGATTGGAGTCTGGGCTGACTGAGATGCCTTTTGCTACTCTCTATTCTGCTAATGGTGATTTATGGGCATGCACTCAAAAGGAAGCGTGTAGGGTTGCAATGTAGCTCAGGGGTAGAGCTCTTGGCTAGCAAACACAGGGTCCTGGGTTTGATCCCTGGCAATGTAAAAAATAAATAAAGATTTAGTATGGAAGTAATCATCAACTAAATCTATTATACTGAAAGGGGGTTGAGGTATGGGGGCAGGGTCTGCAGGTCTGTATGTGTCTCTGTGTCATTAGGCTGTGCAGCAGAAACTGGAAGGAATAAACTGAGTAACAGGAAAAGATGTTCCATCCTCTGTGTATGGCAGATATTCCACTGTTATCATATAAACTGGGATATGTGGAAAAGATTGTGCTGAGAAAATTACTAAGTTGTTGACAAAGAGATATAGGGAATTGATTTTTTCCCTCTGTTTTAATATAAATCTGTTTTCCTGGTTATAAAATATATGCACTAAAAAAATTCTGAAAAATATAGAAAAATAGAAAAAAGGGAAGAAATCACATTAACCGTACTACTCAGGGCTAACTGCTAACACTGTGGAGTTTTTGTCTAGTCACTTTTATGTCTCATCAATTCTGATTCAATTGGAATCATTTACTTTACACTGACCATATGATTCAAACTGAAATCAGTTGGAAAATATTTAAAGGCCAACATAAGCGGGGAGTGTTTATTAGTACTTTTTTTTGTATGAGTTGGGTAATTCTTGCAGGAGCCAGTTTCTTCCTTGATTTATTGTACATACTGGTTGTTTTTTTTTTTTTTGTTTTAGTACTAGAGATTGAACTTGTGCTAGTCAAGTGCTCAAACACCACTGAGTGACATCCCCAGCTTTTTTTCTTTTTCTTTTTCTTGCTAAGTTGCCCAAGCTGGCCTTGAATTTGTGATCTTCCTGCTTCAGGAATAGCCTTTTGAATAGTTGGACTGCAGACATGCACCACCATGTCTGGCGCAGTTGCTTTTTAAACATTCTACTGATTATTTTCCCCATGTCATCAAATCTTCTTCAAAATTTGACTTTAATGGCTGTTCATTATTCCACCATTCCACCATATTTATTCCACCATTCTTCTATTGCCAGATAATTAGGTTGCTGTTATTTTTATTATTATCTTGCATGGCAGTTGACTAAATGTCTTGTCATACACCTTCATCATTCTGATTATTTCCTATGGGTGAATTCCTATAGCAGGCGTTTTGGATCAATGGATAGGATATAACACTTTAAAGATAGTTAGTTGGTGTTGAAAAATTGTCTCCAATGGTTCCAATGCTCATTTCCATCTGTCATTATTCTAGCAACGGTGAGACCATTAAACATACAGAGTCAAATGGAGATGCAATTGAATTACCCAGTTTGGATAATTGCACTCTCCAGATAAGGAAACTGCCAAATACTCACTCTAGTAGAGGCAGCACTCAAGTGGGAAGACTTGAACAATAATTTACTACTATACAAACTCAGTTGTAGTTATGATCTTGTCTAATGTATTCAACAACCCTCTGAGAAAGAGGGCCGTGATTATTGAGCACCCTCCTCTCCCAGCCTCTGTGTCAGATGCTGTGTGTGCATTCAGTTTGGAATCCCCACAACTCTTTGACCTAGATGCAATTATCTCAATTTCCCAGATAAGAAAAATTACGTAACTTGCCTAAAATCATGAACGAGTAACTGGCAGTTCAATTCCAAACAGTGCAGTATGTATTTTCTTACAACAAGTGTTGTGAGTTTTAGGCTATTTCTTGGAATAAGAAAATACATCTAGAAGATGCCTAAATTTTGGTGAACCATTAAGAAATCTTTTATAGGTTTTCTAGTGACTATTTTAAAGGTGTATTCCAGTGCATTCAAAGACCAAAGGTAACTTCTTAACTGTGATACAGTACTATAAGAGTCTAAAGATTGTGTATTGTATGAGAAAAGAGTTCTGATATATGAGTCAAGATTAGAGGCTGGATGCTAAAATTCACAGTACCAATTAGTAATTAGGTTTTGTATACATTCCTCCTTTCAAAGCTAATGTGTAAGTAAAGATGTTTTGTCTTGATAAGAGATATTAAAATATGCATAAACTCATCTTCCTAGTTTAAAATTCTAGCTGTTGAGTGTATAAAGCTTTTATTTTATTAAGACAGTATTTCAATACATTTTCAAAAGAAATGCATGCTAATTCATTAATGTAGAATTAGGGATATTCACTCTCATTTGCCCTTTAGCAAACCATTAACTAGTTAGCTGAGTTGGTCTACCTGTCTATGCTGAGTATCACAAGGGCTAACTAGACAAGAAATGTGCTAGTTGTTCTAAAATATTTGTGGACTGAATAAAGAATGACAAATGAAAGTGTAAGATTGACCGATGCAGCAATTAGTAACCAATGCAAAACAGCATATAATTAAAGTCTAAATTGCATGGTTGAGGCAGAATTACAGGTGAGCCTGGCCCAATGCCAGTTATTCCTCAGACAAGTTAAGCTGGCTGGTACTGACTTCTCTAGCCCTGGGCTACAGTGGATTTTCCTCCTGGCCATGTGTTCTGTTGGTTTTAAAATATTAGTCTCCAGATCCCCACAAGGCTGCCTATGGACAGGTATATGTTGGGGAGAGGATGACATACAACAAAAAAGGGGAATATTGTGGAGTCAAAACAAATATGGCTATTACAAACTGTGCTGCTATAAACATGGATGTGCATATATTGCTGTGGTACAATAGTTTTAATTCTTTCAGGAAGATACCAAGAAGGGGAATAGCTGGATCAAATAGAACCTCTAGTTTTAGTTTTTGAGATTTCCACAGTGGTCGCACCAGTCTACACTTCCGCCAACAGTGGAGGAATTCTTTTCCCTATAGCCCAGCCAGCATTTGTTACTGGTTGATTTTTTGATCATAGTCGTTCTTTTTGGAGTGAAGTGGAATCTCAGTGTCTCCATTTGCATCTCTCAAGTGACCAGTGATGTTGAACATTTTTTCATATTTTTTTTTGCCATTTCTACTTCTTTATCTGAGAAGCATGTATTCATTTCAGATGCCCATTTTTGGTTGGATCTTTAAATTGGGGGCAGTATGATTTTTTTTGAGTTCTTTGTATATTCTAGATACCAGTCCTTTGTCTGAGGAACAGCTGGCAAAAATTCTTTCCCACTCTGTGAGTTGTCTCTTCACCCTATTGGTGGTTTATTTTGCTGAGAAAAAGCTTTTTAACAGATGAGATCCCAGTAGTTGATTTTTTGTGATATTTCTTGTGCAGTCAGGATTTTGTTCATAAAGTCTTTAACCTACATAAATGTCTTCAAGAGTTCTACCTATTCTCTTTTCCAGAGTATTTAGTATTTCTAAATAGATTTTTGATCCATTTTGATTTTAGTTTAGTGCATGGTGAGAGACACAGATCTAGTTTTAGTCGTTGGCATGTGGAAAATCACTTTTTCCAGCACCATTTAAAAAAGAACATGTTTGTCTCCTTTATCGAAGATAAGGTGACTGAGTGTGTCTGGAGTTGTTTGTACATCAGCTAATCTGTTCCACTGATCCCTGGGTCCGTTTTTTTTTGTTTGTTTTTTTTCCCCAGTACTGTGTTGTTTTTATCACAGTATCTTCATAGTGTAATTTAAAGTCAGGGATTGTGATGCTTCCCTGCCTTTGGTTGCACAGAATTGTTTCTGCTATTCTAGGTCTCTTCTGGTTCTAAATGAATTTAAGGATTTTTTTTTCTAATTCTGTGAGGTGTGCTCTTGGTATTTTGATTGGGATTGAATTAAATCTGTATAATGGTTTTGGGGCTATGGCCATTTTCACTATATTTGTTCTTCCTATCCATAAACAAGGGATATCTTTCCATTTCATTTCCAGATATACTCTTCAGTCTCCTTTTTCAGGGTACTGTAATTTTCAATGTATAGATCTTTTACTCCCTTTGTTAGATTGACTCCTAAGTGTTTCATTTTTTTGAATGCTATTGTGAAAAGTGTGGTTTCCTTAATTTCTCTTTCAATGCCTTTGTTGTTTGTGTACAGGAATGCTATTGATTTTTAAGTGCTAACTTTGTATCCAGCTACTCTACCGAATTTGGTTATTAAATCTACAAGTCTTGGTGGAGCTTTTTAGGGTCTTCTATGTAGAGTATCATGTCATCTACAAATAATGATAATTTAACTTCTTCCTTTCCTATCTTTATTCTTTTTATGTCTTTCTCTTGTCTAATTGCTCTGGCTAATGTTTTCAGAACTATATTGAATAACATTGGTGATAGTAGAGATCCTTGTCTTGTTTCTGATTTTAGAGCAAAAGCTTTTAGTTTTTGACCATTTAGTATGATGTCGGTTTCTCATAGATAGCTTTTTATCAGTTGGATATAAAGACCATCTATTCCAGTTGCCCATCAACCAATGAATGGATAAAGAAGATGTGGGTTTTTTATACAATGGAGTACAACTCAGCCATAAAGAAGGATAAACTTGAGACATTTCTAGGTAAATGAATGCACCTAGACACCATACTTTTAAGTGAAATAAATTGGACACATGTGGAAATACCACATTGTTTCTCTGGTGTGAGAAACCAAAAGTATACATAAGGACCAAAACATATAATAGATATTGTGAAATAGAAAGAAAATGTTCAAATGGGAAGAGGAACTAGGGAGTAGGGAGAGGGAAAGGAAGCGGAAAAAATAGAAATGAGAAAAGAAGCCGGGCCTGGTGGCGCATGCCTATAATCCCAGCACTCGGGAGGCTGAGACAGGAGGATCATTGTGAGTTCAAGACCAACCTGGGCTATAAAGTGAGCTCAAGGCCAACCTGACTGGCATAGCGAGACCCTGTCTCAAAAAGACAAGGGCCAGGGACTTACCTCAGTGGCATAAGTGCCTTCCTGGCAAGTGTGAGGTCGTGAGTTTGATCCCTGGTACTGGGGTGGGAAACAAATGTTAAAAAAGAAGGAAAAAATGGAAACAAAGATTTTGTAAGTAATGAGGGGAAGAGGGGTTGAAAAGAGGGTTGGTGAATGAGGGAAAAAAATCAAGATATGTCATGTACAGGTACAAATTCCCAGTGATGAATGTGTTCATTATGGATATATAAAATGTAACAATAAACTTAATTAAATAAAAAAAATATGGGTTTGAATCCTTTTTTTTTTTTTAAACAGGGTCTCACTATGTAGTTCAGGCTGACTTTGAACTCCCTGTATAGCCCAGGCTGGCCTGGAGTTCATGGCGATCCTCCTGTTTCAACTTCCTGAGTGCTGGGATCACAGGCGTTCTTCACAATGCCTGGCTTGAATCCAATCTTAATTAAGCTGTGTGAGCGTGGGAGAATTACTTACTCCTCTGAACCCCGGTTTCTTCATCTGCAAAATTTCAAAAATATTATATATGAAGTATCTCTCTCAGCCTAACATGTTCATCTGGTACAACTATACCAGCTGCTCATGGTTGGTGCTTGCTCTGATGATCAGTTCCTATGTCAGGAATATTATTATGTTAGAATTAGGAAAATCCACTCTCATTTGTCCCAGCAGGCCACTAAGTAGTTAGCTGAGTTGGCCTACCTCTCTATGCTGGTACCCAATAAAGACCAGTTATACTAGTAAAAGTTTGAGTTGGATATAGAGAAAAGGAAAATAGGTCAGTCTAAAGCCATTTCTGTGTGCTATCATGCATGCTTGATTTTACACACTCTTTAAGTCCCAGACAAATAAAATCTGTCTGTTGACACTGAGTTCCACTTGAGACCACTCTTTCAGGGTATCAAATTCTCTAAAGCAGGCCCAGCTCCCTTTAGTCCCACGCGAAACCCCCACCTTCACAACTCCTTCCATCTGTTCTTCTCAGCAACCCTCTCACGTTTTAGGCTGAGAAGCCCGGATTCTGGAGCTGCCCAGACTCCAGCTGTTTGATATTGTGTGGCAGACGGCAGCAGAGAGGGCAGGGGCAAGAGATTCCAGATGAAAGCAAAAACTCAAAGAGAACTGGACCTCAGAGCTTTGATACTAAACTCAGTGGGTAACAACCTCCGTTAAATTTGTTCAGTCAGCCATTTAAGAGGAAAGAAGTTTCTCACACATCCTGTACGGGTTTTTAGCAACGGGATGCTTCCACAGAGGGGAATCGGAGTTCCACGGACCGAGCAGAACAAAATCTAATGACAAAGCTACTGCTGAAAATTTAGACAGGTAGTGTGTTGGCTTGCTTCACTCCAATTATATTTTCTTTGTCTTTCACAAGATACTGGCAATTCATTGGAAATTTTGGCCACAGCAACAAAAACCAACTGTGCCCCACCCTACCCAACCCTACCCTGCTTCTTCAGCGCTGCGCAGACAGGCACAGTTAAATAATGAGGCTCACACTATGCCACCCTCCTGGTCACAGAGGGAAGGCTGACAGTGGCTGCAAGGTCTCCGGAAACCTCAAGGCAGAGCCAGAGGAAGAAAGGGAGTCATCAGGAAGACAGACGCTGGCAATGGTAGTGCGGAAGCCTCCTTTGCACCTCTCTCAATTCAGAAGCCAGTCCCAGTATCTTTGCTTGTTATTGGTTGGATTCACCAACTAGGAAATGGAGTTGTCTGAGGCTTGATAGACTCAATTTAAGAAGTGTCTGCTTCTTAACCTCTGCTTGAGATTACGGAAGGACTAAGGACACTAATCATACAGTCCACTGATTATTAATCCTTTTTAAATCCATAAGCTTTGCCTTTATCCAAGCGAGATGATGATGAGGTCAGTTATGTCCCTGTCCTTCTCTGATGACGCTCTCGTTCCTTTGACATAGGGGTCAGTGCTTTCTCATCTGGTCCAGCTCAACTCTTCAGGCTGACTGTCCAGCTCACCAACCTGAATCTTGTGTCCTGGCCTATCCTAGCTGGTCCTCCAAGTTCCACACTTTCTTCTGCTCCCAGCCTTCCCAGTTTCTGTCACTTCTAACTTAAACTTTGTCTCTTCTCCTCATCTAACTTACTCTCCAGACCTTCCTCTAACATAATTTCCTCTAGGAAGACTTACCTGAGCCTGTCTTTCCAACTCCCCAATTCCAATTATCCTCCTATACCTTTTTCTCACCTTTATCTTGATTCTCTCATAAGCTTTGTAATTGCAATGGCAGTGGTAATTGTAGGTCTATCTGTCTTTTCTTCTGGGCTGGAATACTCTCAGAGTCAAGGGCAATCTCTGTTCATTTCATCTTCTAGCCCCAGTGCTGATTCAACACAATACCTGGCACAGAGTGGGTGTCCAGTATATAAATGTAGTGAGCAGAAAAATGAATAAAGAATAAACCCAGTCAAGTACTCTCGTTACAAAGTTGAAGCCTCATGAATCTATGTGGCCTGGAATATCAAATGGATACTAATAATTTTGACCTGAGGTAAAATCAGTTTTAAAACAGAAACCCAGGTTCATTTTTTAAAGCAAGTTAAGACAGGTTTGTTTTAGATATAAAGCTATATGGCTATTCTATCCTATTTTGCATTTAGATGTTAGTGGTATGTTTGAAATGATAGCATGTGACAGACTTTGAGAAACATTTTTTAATTTTTTAGTTTGAGATAATTATGTCACCTAAATTGTAAGTAATAATAATACAGAGAGATCCTGTATACCCTTCACCCAGTTTTCCTCCACAGCATAATATCTACCCTAATTAGAGTGTAATATCTTAATCAATTGACATCAACATGTCATCTTTCTTATCCAGATTTTGTCAGGTTTACATGTACATTCACTGGTAAGTAGTTATATGTTTTAAAAATGATTTGTTGATCCAGAGCAATCTATAAATTCAATACAGTTCACATCAAAATCTCAATAGCATTTTTTTTGGCAGAAATAGAAAAAAATTCTATTCTAAAAGTCATGGGGACTTATGGGAGACTCTGAATAGTCAATAGAATTTTGAAAAAGAACAAAGCTGGAGGCATCATATTCCCTGATATCGAAGCATAATACAAAGCGGTAGTCATTAAGGTGGAGTGAGAGTGGTGTAATGATAGATAAATCAATAGAACTGAATAGAGAACCTAGAAATAAAACCTTGCGTATATGGCCAAATGGTTTTTGAGAAGGGTGTCAAGACTACAATGGAGGAAAGAGTTTTTAATAAATTGTGATGAGAAAACTGAGTATCTACATACAAAAGAAAGAAGTTGTATTCATAGGTTATGCTACATGTAAAAATTAACTCAAAATGATTAAAAACCTCAAGCTACTAAACAGAAGAAATTTTAGATGATAAGTATGAGGATGTTGGATTTGGCAATGATTTCTCAGTTATAACATCAAAAGAGCAAACAATGAAATAAAAAAATAGATGAGTACTAGTTTATCCAATGTGAAACTTTCTGGAAGTCAAAGGAAACAATGAACTGAGTGAAAAGAGAAATTACACAATGTGGAAAAGAAGTGATTGTTATACTGATAAGTGATTAACTCCTAGAATATATAAAGCACTTCTTCAACTTGACAATACAAAACAAATAATCTGATTGGAAAATGGACAAAGATCTTGGTTTAGCATTTTCCCAAAGAGTATAACAAGCACATGAAAACATGCTTAACAGCTTTAATTATTAGGGTCATGCAAATTTAAACCACAATGAGATTTTACCTCATATCCAACAGGATGATCACTACCAAAAACAATCACAGAATACCAAGTGTGAGTGAGGATATGGAGAAATTAGAACCATTGCACATGTTGGTGGGAATATAAAACTGTAGAGTCATTATGGAAAGCAGTACGAAGGTCCCTCAAAAAATTAAAAACAGAATGATTATATGATTGTCTTGGTCACTTTTTTCTCATTGCTGGGACAAAACATCTGACACCCAAAGTGAAGTAAGGAAAGGTTTATTTAGTTTACAGTTCTGGAGATTTCAGTCCATAATCAGCTGGCTCCAAGGCAGGGTGGCATGGCACTGGGGCAACACTTCAAGGTAGCAGTAAGCAAAAGCATCCAGAGCAAAAGAGCAAATGCAAGCCTCTTCTCCATCCCTTATATTGTACACAGGCCACCTCCCCCTGCTTCAGGGTGGGTGTAACAGCCCCCCTTCAGGATGGGGCTAACACTCACAAAATGTCCTTGCCCTTCTTTGCACAAGATGAGGTTATTTACAAAGAACCCTGGTTCCCTACTGAGTCTCTCAGTTAAACTTCTAAACTGCACAAGTTGACACAATGTATCAACCATAACAATCCACCCCTAGTCAACTTGGCAACCAGACATATCTTTTTAAATCAGCCTCCAGACACCAAGACATGCTAATTTTTTACCATTTTGTAATTTGAACATTATAACACAGCTTAACAATCCTTAACAACCAGCATTAAGTCTGTCAACATTATATTATATTACAAACATAACATTCTGTCCTTGGACACCCAAAGACTCATGCACATCCCTTTATGTAAAAGGCATTTAGTCCATCTGCAAAAGTTGCCAAAGTCCTAACAGTTTCAGCATTGCTGAAAAGTTGAAGTCCCAAGTCTCCTCTGAGGTGCAAGGCAAACTCTTAGCTGTAAGCCCCTGTACAAATGAAAACAAAGTTAAACACTTCCAACCTGCAGAGGCATGAGATAAACGGTTTCATTCCAAAAGTTACAAACAGGAGGGTAGAAAGCATTGGAACCAAAAGAAGTCCAAAATCCAGCAGGGTAAATGTTAAATCCTATAGTTGCTTGTCCAGCATCTGAAGCAATCTGTGGCAAATTGTGAGCGCCAAAGGGCTTGTGTGGCTCCACCCCTATGGCACTTCTAGTGGTCACCAATCCCATGGCATCTCTTTTGTGTTGGCTCTGCTCCCCCATTGCAGTTTTCCTTAGATGATCCACGTTCCTGGCTTTTCCAAACTTCTGGGGTCTCCACTGGGGCTTCCATTGCACTTTTGGCTTTACACTCACAGTTTCACATACTGTCCTCTCAGGGGCACACTGCCTGGCCTCCCAGGCCCTCTGAAATCAGGGTGGAAGCCTTCTTAACCTCAGAGCTTGTGCATTCTGCATGCACCTAAAACCAGCACCACATGGATGATGCTGAGGTTTGCTACCAGTTGGAGCAGTAGCCAGACTTCCCTCTCTCTTGGCTGTAGGTGTCATGTGCCTGGATCGCTGGGCACTCTGAATCTGATTGTGAGGGACAGATTCTCTATGCCACCACCATTCTGGAACATTTTGGGGGTCTCTGCTGCCATTCTGGAACATGGTGCTCTGAGGCTTTCTCCTCAAAGTCTTTCACTTTGGCAGTTTGGAAGCTGCAAAGCATGGGGACCTACTTTGCAATGCCTTCAGGCCATCTTTTTTATTTTTCCGTTTCTTTTCAGCAATCAAGGTAACAGTTCTATCTTTACACTCCACAGCTTTACTGGAGCTCCCTTTCTGGCCAAACTTACAACCTTTTAAATCACCCTGCTGGGCTCTGTGCTCTTGATTTGCAATATAAATCTGATTTAGAGCCCCCAATAATAGCCATGCCATGGCCTCAACATTAGACTGCCTTGAAATTTCCTTTGCCAGATTAATCAGGCCATCATCCTTAACCTCAGTCTCAGGCAAAGTCTCCAGACATGAGCAAAATGCAGACAAACTTTCTGCCAAACCATAACATACATCAACTGGAGTCCAACACCCAATGCAGTTCTTCTTCCCAGCAGAAACCTCCTGAGCCTGGTCTTTACCAGCAGGCTTTCCATCAGCCTTCTAGTCTCCTGAGCCCTGACCAGATTCTCTCCTACAGAACAGCCTAAGCTGTTCCAGGGCTATTCTTTCAGGCAACAGCTCTGAACCTTTCCAAACTCTTCCCACAAGCCATTTCCAAAGGTTCTTGAACCACATGGCCAGGTAGTCACAACAATGACCCCACTCCTGGTACCAAATTCTGTCTTGGTCACTTTTCTCTCATTGCTGGGACAAAACACCTGACACCCAAAGTGAAGCAAGGAAAGGTTTATTTAGCTTACAGTTCTGGAGAGTTCAGACCATAATCAGCTGGCTCCAGGGCAGGGTAGCACGGCACTGGGGCAGCACTTCAAGGTAGCAGTAAGCAAAAGCATCCAGAGCAAAAGAGCAAATGCAAGCCTCTTCTCCATCCCTTATATTGTACACAGGCCACCTCCCCCTGCTTCAGGGTGGGTGTAACAGCCCCCCTTCAGGACGGGGCTAGCACTCACAAAATGTCCTTGCCCTCCTTTGCATAGGATGAGGATATTTACAAAGTAAGAACCATGGCTCCTTTCTGAGTCTGTCAGTTAAACTTCTAAACTCCACAAGTTGACACAGTGTATCAACCATAACAGTGATCTAGCAGTCCCGTTACTGGGTATATATTCAAACGAACTGAAATTAGAATCTCAGAGAGACAGCTGCTCTCCTGTGCTCACTCAGGTACTATTCAGTGCATCCAAAAAGTAGAAGCCAGATGTTGACAGATGTATGGTAGAGAAAATGTGGTATTTACATATAATTCATTGTTATGCATCCTTAAAAATAAGGAAGTCCTGTCACTTTCCACAGCATGTTTCAATCCTAAGGATGTTATGTTTACAAAATAAGCGAGTCATAAAGAAAATTATTGTGTGACCCCAGTCTTCGGAAGTATCTAGTCAGCAAAAGCAGAGAAATAAACAGTGGAGAGGTGATTATTAATGGCTATGGGGAAAAGGTGGGAGAAATAGTGTTTAGTTTTAGAGCTAGAAGCTGAAGAATTATAGAGCTGTATTATATAGCAGTGTGAATATATATACAATACTGAACTATACACCTTAAAGCAGTTAATATGGCAAATTTAATGTTGTGGGTGTGTATTACAATAAAAAAAATATTGCGGTGTATTGTGTATGTGCAGTCCAGCCCCTGAATGCCTGACCACTGTCAGTAAGAGTTGGGGCCATTTCAAGCTATTCCCATAAAAGACGGGCTTCAGTCTCTCCCAGAATGCTTGCAGCAATAAAATTCTTCTTGACCAGGTTTCTGCTTTGAACCCTGCAGGACCCCACTGTACAGGTTTGTTCCTCTTCTAACAAGAAAGGATTGGTTTCCTGCAAGACCTGCATCCACCGTTGTCTGTCATCTGACAACACACCCAAGGTCGCTCACTGCATGGTTTGAATACAGTTTGAGTGTGTCCCCCAGAGATTAATATGCTGAGAACCTGGCCACTAGTGTGAGGGTGTTGAAGTGGTGGAACCTTTAAAAAGTGGGGCTGGTGAAATGTATTAGGTCACTGTAGACACGACCTTGGGAAAAAATTAATACAGTTCTTATAGAACTCCAATCAGTTCCCACAAATGTGAGTTATAAAACAAGCAAGGATGGCTCCTTGCTTTCTGTCCTAATGTGACTGCTTTCTTCTTTTGCATCAGTCCCCCCATAATGACATCTGTCATGTTGTACTATAGCTGGAGAGACCTGCACCAGAGACTGAATAGACAGAGCTGTCTCATCTTGGCCTTTAAAACTCTGAAATTGAGAGCTAAATAAATTTCTTTACAAAGTATGCAGCATCTGGTATTTTGTTACAGCATCAGAAAACAGACTAATACATAATTTTAAGGCACAAAATAAAAATTCAGGATCCCAATCGCAAGTGGTGAAGTCAGCTTTTTTTTTCTCACAATTCACAAGGCAGTGGCTGATAAGGGATTGTAATCTCCTCATTGAGTCATGCTAAGGAATGGGATAGAGGCAAGAGCAGTCACCTGCCAGATACGCTGTGGAACTGCCAGCCAGGGAAGGGGTGAAGGGGAGCCCCTGCCTCCCTTCTCCTTGAGGTGACTGGGTTGCTCTTCTTAACACCCTATCCTTCCTGTACTTGCACTCAAGGCCTCACCAGGGGCAGAGCATCACTAAGGTCATAGATTGGGGGAATACTCAGAGCAAGGGATTGGGTAATCCAAAACTTGCCCCAGGGAGGAGAAAGGCAGTGAGAAAAAGGCCCATGGGAGCCAAAGCTCCAAGCCTCCCATGCATACTCTGTGGTCCCACTGAACTTCACTTGCAAAACAAATCCACAGGTTCAAACCGTATCTGTGTACCCATGGAAGTGCCGAGGCACACCAATCCCAAACTCACCTGAACTTGCAATCCTTCACTCTTCTTGGGGTTATGATCCTGCCCTTTCCTCTTCAGTGGGGTCTAGGACTAACAATAGAGAACAGCAAAACTTTCTTACATTTGATCCTTCCTCAGTGAATATGATAGATATTATCACTTACTTAAAAGAAAAATAATTTGCTCCTGGATGTCTCCTGTTTTAAAAAATATTAGTCTCAAATCAAACTGCTTTAGTAACACCATAACCAGCTAGCTGTCTGAGAGAGCAACAAAGTCATCCCTCCATCTTCCATTTACTTTACAATTCATAGTCAGTAGTCACTACCTCTGATGCTGCATAGCCTAAATTTCTCTGGGATTCATAACCACTCAATCCTTTCTGCAACTACCCTGATGCAGACTTCATCATTTTTTACCTGGAAAATTACAGAAGCCTCTTGATTAATTTCTCTGTCCATCTGCCTCAATCACCGGTCCTTTTGCCATATGCCTCATAGAGACAACTTTAGAAATGGTAAATCCCCAGCACTGCAATAAAAGGGAAAAAAGAAAGAAAAGAAATGAGAAATTTGATGATGTCATATCCCTCCTGCTAAAATTGTTCACTGGCCTCATTAACTACTTTCAGGTGCTTGTCTAGAAGCCAGGTTGAAGGTCACCTGCAGATTCTAGGGGTCTGTATCTCAGAAGCTCCACACACAACCTGAATAGGAAAGTCAAATCCCAAAGTCATCTTAGTGAATATGGAAATAACACAAGAGGGTTAGTCTTTTTGGTTCAAATATTGATCGGTACCTGTTAGCATGGTGAAGGTGTCTCTGCCTCTGGGCCTGTTGAATACAGCACATCCTTACCCCCGCACAACTCAAGTGAATCCTGCTGCATATCATCTCTGGCGTGAAAACCAACTCCCCCTTCTGCCTGTCACATTTTTTCTTAGACACATTAAGACATCCATTTACATAATCACATCTTATAAATTTGGGAGCCACGCTATGCTTAAAATGATGTGAATCACTCTTACCGTGTGTTAGATAGAGTTAACTTTAGAGTTTAATTCTCATAGATATTCTTTTTTTCAGGCTTTTGAGAGGTACTTTAAGTATGAAGTACTGAACTGGCAGCCTAATCTAGTGATATTTTCATTACCCACAAAGGGCTCTGCAGTCTACCCTACTGTCAGCTTTAATGTACTGCCCATTACCCCACCCACCTCTTTTCTATGAACGACATTTGAAATGAACAGAACGTTGAGTACATTAGTTTTGAAGTTGAACTCTAGCGTCTACTGAGTATACTCACATTCTCACTGCTACCAGTGTTCGTTTAAATTTGGAGTGCATCATATCCCTGGGCAAAGGACATGTTCGTAAATGGAAGGTCTTAAGATGGATTCTGAAGACCCAAGGTTGACATCTGGCACTACAATTCCAACTCTGCGTCTTTAAACTAGTTGCAGTTTGTCTTCTCATCTGTGAAGTGAAGAAAATGGTAAATACTTTTCACAAGATTATTTCGAGAGCCAAAGGAGATATTTCAAGTGCTTTTTAATGATTTAAACATACTGTAAATGTTAAAGTTCCAACACAATTAAACATACGACATTTTTATTTTTAAAAATGTTTAAATAATATACTATTTCAATAGTTTATTTATGTGAATGACAGATAGTCTTGGTAAAATCAAACAATTTTATAGCTGCAAATTATAAGAGAGCTAGATCTAGAAAAGTTAACACAGTGATGCCTTGACATTTTAGAGGAGAGATTAATTAATTGCAACCTCATTTATCTTTTTAAATCAAACTATGTTGACATAAGCAAATTTTAAACAGAAAAATGTAGATGGTTCTTTCATAGTTCAAATATAAAAGTACTTTAATATGCCAAGTGTGGTGTACATGCCTATAATCCTAGCACTCTGGAGGCTGAGGCAGGAGGATCATTGCAAGTTGAGACCAACCTGGGCTACAAAGTGAGGCTCAAGGTCACCCTGAACATTGTGAGACCCTGTCCCAAAAAGAAGAAAAAAAGTACTTTAATAGAGACAGTTCCATTTTTCTGTATCTGTTTAGTAAAAGGCAGCGTGTGAATTGCAGAATAAAGTTAATGGAAACACAAGTATTGTAAAGATAAATTAATTTTTCCACGTGAAAGAAAATCAATGATCACATAAATTTAACATGGTTATGATGACTAAAGCAAGGATACAAAGTAGAATATATTTTCAATTTCCTGTTTGACACATGTATTAATAAATTTCAAAATATCAATTTAATACTAATAGCTACTAGAACCAAATAGGACAAAAATAAATTTCCTAAATCTTAGTTAATATTAATATTTTAAAAAGCTAAATTTTCATATGAATTCTGTAACCAAGTGTATCTTCTGTACTGAGGAAGCTGGTCAAAGCACTGTGTTTTTCAGGATTCCCCAGAATTTTCCTGGACTCAACTCTCATTATTTGGGGATATGTCAGTATAAAATGTGGCAGGCCATTAGCGCTCACCTGCTGCCCCAGGCTACTTTGCACCGATGTGCATTGGGAAATGATCTTCATCAGGATGGGGCTTGAATAACCCTCTGCATTAGCAATGCATGAGTATAAATGTCTTTGGTCAGATATCTTCTTAGAGCGCATCACATCCCTGGGCACAGGACACTAGGAGAGTGGAGCGAGGAATACCCCGACTTACAGGAGCTTGAAAACCAAACTTTCTAATGTCATCAAGGGCACAGCAGAAGTCCATATAATGGCTGATGGTCTGCTACCTCTTGACACCTATTTATATTCCTGACACCTACTTTAGATTCAGGCTGTCACGTGTGAAAATATACCTCTAGATGACAGTTGAAATGAAAAGCTGGCTTAGCTGCAATTGGAAGTGTGGAAGTATATAGAAAGAAATGAGTAAAAAAATGAAAAAAACTTGCAAAAATATTGAGTGAAGAAAAAATAACTACAGAAAATGAATGATGAGATAAAGTTAAAAATGGAAATGTACAAAGGTCTTCTGTTCTTTTCAAAATTGTGATATATGGTCTCATAAATGAAGGTGTGGGCAGAAGATTCTGAAAATTCATTAAGGAATTCTGGTTTTGAAAATTCATTAAGGAATTCTGGAGTTTAACATGAACTAACTTTGAAAACATATGGCATTTTTTAATGTAAAAAAACAAAGAATCCACAAGGCACAGATTTCTAGAAACCATTTCAGCAAAAGGGTCCTTTTTGTTGTTTGTTTTTTAACCTAAAACATATTTTTCTGCATTTGGCTATGTAGTCAGATGTTTGACACAGGGATTCTTTTCTATAGTGTCCTGAGCCGTGTGAGCCCAGTCTGGTTGCCAGGCTCATAAAAACAGAAGGCTGTTGATCATTAGTCTGTGTAAAACATAGCACTTGGGCATCTCACTTGGAAAGCGCTTTTTAACTTGTTTCAAGAGGTGGCGCTTAGAAGTGAAGAGCGCATTGTAAGCCTGAATGAGTGCACCGAAACACCAGGCCAGATCGGGGTGTAGGCACCCACTTATGTGCGCAACTGCCTTTTTACCTAATTAATCCTCTCCTTACAAGCCTGAACACAGCCTGTGAACTTCACATTCCACTCGTAACTGGAACTCTGGATCCTACAAAACCTGGACGCTTTCATGGAACATTATTTGTTCAGGGTCCTTGAAGCAATGATATCTAATGGAGCAGAAGCAAAGAGAAAATGAACTGAGCTTTAGCGAGAACCACTGATTTCCATCACAGATCTGGGCCTGTCACTCTCCTACTTAGAAACCTTACAGGGCCCCCGTCCTGGACGGACTCCAAACTCTTCTCAACCAACTCTGGCCTCTTTTTCTATGTACGTACTCATGCCACCTCCTCCCCTAACCCTGCCAATCTGTGGGCCAGCATTTTCTAATGTGTGATTTGCAGACTACCTGTAGCAAAACAAATTGGTAGTGCTTCATTAAAATGCAGGTGACCATGTCGCACCTCAGGGTCACCGAATTAAAATTTCTGGGTATAAAGACCTCAGGAATCTGCGTGTCAA
>RJWT010018143.1:0-18998 GCA_004365215.1 Cuniculus paca
GAGACAGGAGAGATCAAATTGGAAACAGGAGGACTTTATTTTTAGGTGTGTACTGACTCAGCTGGTAACTCTAAAATGGCTGAGTAAAGGATGAAGTTCAACTTACACTTGGTCAAGGAGGATGGTCTTTGGCATGAAATTTGTAGGTGGGCAGATGGAGAAGGAAGTTTGTCAAGCTGTGAGAGTTTTGTATCTTGGTGGCCCTCAGACATAATAAAATAGTATGAGAACAGGAGATTATAAAATTTCACTTACAGAGACAAAAGTTGCTGCTTCAATCCAAGAGTTGAGAGAATTAAAAAAGACCATGTGGGATATGAAAGAGCATTTGAAAACAAGGATGGAGATTCTGAAAAAGAAAAAAAAATTTGGAAAAGACACTATCAAGAGTCAAATAAAAATAATTACATAGAAAGCCTTACCAATTGACTAGATAAAAGAGAAATTGAATTTCAGGGCTTAAAAATAAGTTTGAAGAAATGTCACATTAAGATCTTAAGAAAATGTAAAAAATTGTGAGTGGAATTCATAATTCATGGAAGAATTTTGGCATATAGTCAAAGGACAATTTATGAATTTTTGGTATAGTAGAGCCCACTGTTGTACAGATTAATAGCATAAATTTTCCCAAATCTTGAGAAATACATCAGCATCCAAATATAGGAAACATTTAACCCTCAAATAAACATATCCAGAAAAGAATTTCCACATGCCATATTGTAGTTAAGATCCCAGGTGTACAGAACAAAGAGAACTTTGAAAGCTAAAAGAGAGAAGTACATGTCACTTACATAGGCAAATGCATCAGCATATCCGTAGATTTCTCATCAAAACCCCTCCAGGCCTGAGGGCATACAATAATATATTTCACTCTTTGGAAGAACCTAGCTGCCAAACTGTATTAATATATCCACCAGTGTTATTCACTGGAATTGAAGGAGAAATCAAGATGTTCCAAGGTAAGTATAAATTAAACGTAGTCATAACTACTTAATATGATACTGAGTAGGGGAAAATATAGAAAACATTTTCCCAAAAATCACAAATGAGACAAGAATGTTTACTTATCCAACCTTTCTCAATATAGTGTTTGGAATTTTAACCCAATAAATTAAGCAAGAGAAAGAAGTTATGATTAGGCAAGGAAAAAGCCAAGTTATTTTTATTTCTAGGCAGTATGATCCTTTACTTAGAACATTCTGAATACTTTACCAGAAGAATTTCAGATCTGATAAATTCAGCAAAGTCTTATTGCAAAATCAACATACACAAATCAGTAATTTTTATTTGAACACACGAATAATGACCCTGTTGAGAATAAAATTAAGAAATTAATCCTATTTATGATACTCTCGAAAAATAGGAATAAATATAACCAAGGAGGGAAAAATGTCTACAAGAAAAATCATGAAACACTGAGGGAAAACACTGAAGAAGACAATAAGAAAGAAAAGGAACACACATGCTTACATTCTGGCGAAATTAACAATGCATGTATGTATCATAACAAACCTAGAGTTTTACAGATAAGTACAGTATTATTTTTTGACTAAAAAATATAACAAATGCTTCAAAGTTTAATTACATTAAAGGTTTTGCTTTTTTGTCAGGTGTTGGGTGACTGCTTTCTTTTGTGAACAAAAAAATGTAAAACAGATGAAGTTAAAAATAAAAAAATCATATTTTGAGTACCAGTTTTATGAAGGTATAATGGATTAAATCAAATTGCAATATATTAGGAGAGGGAAAGGAAGGAGTCAGAGTCTCACAATCTTCTTCAGGAAAGTGTCACCAATTACCAGAAGACCTCCCATTAGACCCTAATTATAATTTCTGCCACCTCCCAATAGTGACAAGCTAGAGACTAAACCTTTAATATATGTACTTTTGATGAATATTTAAAATCCAAACTATAACATATTCTTTTAGAAACCTAATGTTTCCTTAGTTTTCTCCACAGTGTACATTGTGAAATAATCACAATAAAGTTAATTAACATAAATAGCATGTTACACTGTTGATATTTTTTTTCCTTTTTTTTCTTTTTGTTTCTTGGAGGTGTGTGTCTGTGTGTGTGTGTGTGTGTGTGTGTGTGTGTGTGTTGAGAAAATTTTTTTATCTATATCTGAGTAAATTCCTATTGCCATACAAGGTTGTTTTTGCTTGTACGGGTTTTAAGTTTTCCCCATCTTTGTTGCAGTATAGTTGACCAATGTAATTGTGCAGCATAACGATGTAAAGCATAGTTATTTGCTATTTAAATGTATTATAAAATGATCACCAAAATAGTGTATCATACCTACAAAACACAGTTTTTTTATGCTATAGTTAAAGACCTTATATTAGATTCTTGAACTTATTAATCTTATGTTTGAAATGTCACTCGATTTTCCTTATTCATTAGACATTGTAAACCATCATTCTACTGAATGTTTCAGAACTCAGCTTTTGAAGAATCCACATATAACTGAAGTTACAGTATTTGACCCTGATTTCACTAAGCATGGTGTTCTCAAGATTGGCAACATATTCATTTTTGTGGAGGAATAATATTCCATTTTACATGCATATATAACGATATCTTCATTACTTCATCCAGTGAGTACAGTGCAGATTTTCCATGGTTCATTTGGGGGGATTCTATGAACTGTTGTGAGCAATGCTACAAATAAACAATGGAGGGGAAATTTGTCTTTGTGGTAATGACTTTAGTTTTACATATGGAACCAAGTGAAATCTCTGGATAATATGCTACTACAATCTTTAGATTATTAAGATCCTTTAGATTGTTTTCTATAATATTTATGCAATTTGAATTTCCACTGAAAATGTACAACTTCATTTTTTTCAGTAGTTTTGCAAATATGAGTTATATCTTCTGCTTTTTTAACAACGATTTTAATAGGTATGCGATCACAGTTCAATGTGGTTTTAATTTGCATTTTCTTAGTGATAAATTATATTAAACATTATTTATATGTCTATATTTGATATTTGTATATTTTCTTTAGAAAAATGACTGCTGTGGTGCTTTGGCCAATTTTATCAGGTTATATGTTTGTTGGTTTATTGTTTCGCTATGAATTTGCATGAATACACTATATATTTTGAATGTGAAGACCATGTCAAAATACATTGTGCAAAAATACCTGACTGAATAATTTTTTTATGTTGAATGCTGCTTTTACATTGAATAATATTTTAGTTTGGTGCAATCTCAATATTTGTTGTTTGCTTTTGTTTGTTTTGACTCTTGTAATCTTACAAGAAATCATTGCCAAGACTAATGCTAGAGACAATTTTTCACTGTTTTCAGGTAGTTCTATGGTTTCAGGGCTTGCACTTAAGTATTACTCTATGTGATAGGGAGTCAATTTCATGCTTTTGAGTATGATGTGTTTTTACAACACAACTGAATGATGAGACTATCCTATTTTCACTTTGTTTTATTTTCATCATTTTCAAACATTTTATTTTATAGTTATGAGCTTATATTTCGATTCTTAGATGGGTTCCATTGATCTTCACCTCAGCTTTATTATTAATAATAAACTACTTTGATACTATTTCTGCTGCTATATTTGCAGCGGATATCTGCAGATACTGAATACTACATGTACTGTTAAAATGTAGTTGAGAGTTAGGAAGTACTGTGATGACTTTTAGCATTTGTGCTGCTGAAGCGAGCATTATGATGACTTTTAATATGTGATCCTTAAATATTTTTAATGTATGAATTTTATTTTATAGCAGTATATTTTTTTCTATAATAAATTTTGGGGGAATTTTCATCATAAAACATAATTCCATCATATGTCTTTTCATTTATTTACTGAAATGATGGTATAATTTTATCCCACATTTGTTTTAAGTGATTATGAAATTTATCAACTTACATTTATTTAACCATTTTTTTTGCAACCCTGAGATAATTCCTACTTAATAATAGTGCATAATCTTTTAAATATGATGCTGAATTTAGCTTCCTGATTCGGTACTGGGTATCTTTGTATGTATGTTTACCAGGAATATTGACTTATAATTTTCTCTTTTTCTAATGACCATGTCTGAATAACACTGACTTGTGAAACAACTTTAGAAGTGTTCACTCCACTTTAATTGTTTTGGAAGAATTTGAGACCAAAAAGTCATTTTTAAGTGTTAGTAGAATTTACCAATGAGACCATGCATCCCTAGGATTGTATTTGTTAGGAATTTTTGTAATGTCAACTCAATCTCTTAAGAAATAGTGATTGATTCAGATTATTTCTTTGTGATTTAATAATAGTAGGTTACATGTTAGGACAAATTTATCTTTTTGTGCCAGGGATTTAGCTTAGTGGCCTAAGCACCTGCCTGGTTATCACAAGGTCATGAAAATTTATCTTTTTGCTGTATTTCAATGAAGTTTTTGGCTTTCAGTTGGTCATAATAGTATTTTAGAAGTACTTTATTTCTGAAATGTCAGTATTAATGTCTTTTCTTTTATTTGTAATTAACTATTTTAGTTTTATCTTTTTCTTTGTCTAGCTAAATTCTCATATTTACCTTTTCCAAAACTGACTTATTGGTCTCATAGACTATTTTTAATATTTTCTTGTCCATCTATTAATTTTAAAAATATTTCTTTTTCTTTCTTTCTTTGGACATTGAGTTTATTTAGTTTTATTTTTTCATGTTCCTTTTGGTGCTCCGTTAGGTTTTTAATTGTTTATGTTTTACTTTTTTCATAAAAATTTGATTCCTATAAACTTCCTTCTTACAATTGCCTATAGCTTACAGTATTTTTTGTTCCCAATTTCATAGATAGTTAGATAAATAGATAGATAAATAGTATGCACAGAAGTGTATACATCATGAAAAGAAAAACTTGTATAAATAATTTAGTATTAAATTTATTGAAATATCATGAGATTAATACAAGTTACCTTTCACCTCTACAATTACAAGAGGTGCTCAAGGTGGAGGCCATTACTTCCAAGCATTTATTAATATGGTGAACTGCTGAAATGTGTATATATTTTTGGCAGTCTCTCTCTTGTCTCTATCTGTCTGTCTGTCTCTGTCTCTGTCTCTCTCTCCCTCTCTCTCTCTCTCATTGTTTCTCTGTAGAAAAATAATAGATAAAATTTCCCAGAACTACCTTTTGTGATAGAACAAATTCCATCTTCATTTCAAAGAGCTTACAGTTCTGCTGGTTTTCTATGAACTCATGTTTCATAAACTAAGACTGCATCTCCTTAGCAATCACTGCAGTGATTTCAAGTTATCCTGGTATATTCAGGTGTCCATTGAGCCATAGGCCCAAACACCACACAACACAGAACAACAAATTGTATGCAAAATTGCTATCCTAGAAAAAGATAGCTTATACATTCTAGAGGTGAAATGCCTACTGTCTTTTTGGAGGCAGATCGTGTGGACACTAATTAGATGACAAAAATGAAGTATAAATGTTAATTTGTTCAGATTCATTAGCAAGAGTAAAGTTTTCTGACTTCAGACTTAATAGCTCTGATATGATTGCAAAGGTGAAGTATTATATACTGAACTTCTTTAGATTTGTTGGTGTTACATATTTAATGTTTCAAATCTAGGAAATTCTTCAAAGGAAAAAATTACTGCAAAACTCCGGAGATAGAAATATTGAAATATGTAGTATATGTATAGTTGCATTTAATCATCATAGAGAATGTATTTCTGCTTATCATAGCTTTCCTGATCTCACAAAGTAGACTTGACTTCCAGAGTCATTCTCTTTGACTCTAAAATCAGTTATACACATACCACTCACACAGAATTTTGTCCCACAGTACTTTTTGAGGACTTAGCATTATAGTTTAACATTTACTTTCTTCAGTAAATATAAAAGTTATGTAGCTTTTTTCATCATACCACTTTTTGTAGTACACAGACACACACACTCAAAAGGAATGAACAGCCAAGGTAAATGCAAAGAAAATGAAGTTGAAAGATTGCCTTTGGAATACCAATATATTATGCAGTTGAAGCAGTTAAAATAACATTGAATTAATTCAAGGTTTTAAAGATAAATCACAAGAAGTACATTGGAAGTTCAGAAATCACATCTGAATACGTGAATATGTGTTTTATGCTAAATGCATGTCAACAGGAAAGAGCAAAAGGTCTGCAGTTTCAGCCATGTTACTAAAGCAACTGATGAACCACTATACAAAACTCATAACCTAAAGTTGATCTTAAACTGTACCTAAAATTTATGACAATAGATTGCAAATATGTGTATGATATGTAAAACCTTAAACTACTCAAAGAAAAAAAATGGTTATCTTCATGACATTGAGGTAGGTCCATTTATCACACAACAAAAATTCACTAATCATAAAACAAATAGATAATTTGACAAATTATATGATCATTTGTTTATTAACACAAACAACAAAAATGCAAGAACATATTTAAAAGTCAATAAAATTAAAGCCACAAAGTAGGAAACATATTTGAATCAAAAAATAAAGAATACATATTAAAATATAAAAGTACTCATAGGTCAATAAGCAATCATCCAATAGAAAAATGAGAGCTTTAAATAGACATTGCATTATATAATTTTAAAGGTATCCAGTAAGGCTCTGACATTTTAAAAATCTTTTAATACTAGTAAAATGTAAATTAAAATGGCAACAAGATATCACAACACCCACCACAATTCTTAAAATTATAGTTTTAACAGTATAGAACAAATAGAGATGAAGAGTACCTATTGTTAGATTTCATTTATGTAAACTTTAAAAATAAGTAGAATAACTGATATTCTGTGACAGCATTGTGCTTACCTTTGGGTTGATAGAGATGCAATGCCTGTAAATTGGAGATACTGTCAGTGTTGTATTGTTATGTCTAATGGTTAAAACTGTGTTCACATTATTACATTTCACCAAACTCTGGACTTACAACCTGAACAACTTTTATTTTAAAGAAAAATTTATTTTAAAATATTGTTATTGTAACTGTTAAATGTAAGTTGGTGGTGGCATGAATCAAGGTTGGGTTTTCTGAAGCTGTTGGTTTCAAGCAGGAACCTAAAGTGGTGTCTTTCTATGGTCTGTTGACCATTTGGAAACTTTAGAAGTGTAATGGTCAGTTCATTACAAAGACACAACCCACCACTCCATGAGCCTGCCCCCATGGGCCAGGAGTACAAGAAGCCACTCCCACCCCTGTGAGCCCACCCCAACAAGCCCAGAGGAGAGAAAGCCATGTCCCCAGGGTTCCACTGCCATCGGGCGAACATCCATGAGCAGTCATCTACCATCCTGGACCTTCACATCAGAGGAACCCAGGTGCCTAACCCAATTCCCTGCACTGTGGGATAGGCAGCTAATACAAGAAACACCAAGGACTCAGCCACAAGCTGATTCAGAGGAACATGGGAAAATGTTAAGATGAAGAAGCACAGTGTAATCTCAGACCTCCAGCCCACCCAAAACAAGTCCAGAAGACATAGACACAAAGAAATTAGAAGTTACACACCTGAAATCTGTGAAATGATGGCACGTGAGGTAAACAGACAACTTAATGCTTATATTGTTTAATTAATTTTGCATGCCTATGTCTCACCCATAGCAAGTCCAAGAGAGGTAGATATAGAAGGAGTTAGAAGCCACATACCTGAAATTTCTGAGATCATGCAAATGAAGTAAAGAAACAGCTTAGTGTTTGTGCTATTTGGTTAACTTTGCAAACCTGTGTCTGGTGGTCTGAACATTTATTTAGAGGATAACAATGTGCATTACAGTAACTATAGTTGATTTCCTACTGTCTTGTTTTTGAAGTCCAATATCATTCACATTGTTTTGTTTTCTTGTTTTGTTTTGTTTTAGTCTTTTTAAAATAAAAAAAAGCAAGTTGGTGGATCAAAAGTGAGTTTTCTTGAACTTTATCACTCACCAATAAAATATATTATACATGTGATTTTGTTGAGATGTACGTAAATTAGTCAAAGAAAAGCATTAAAAAATGCCAGTTAGGTATATAGTTTCAAATGCATCAATGTAAAAATAATGAAGTAAACCCAACAATTTGATTTCCTTAAGTGTGCTTAAATATATGTAGTAGAATGTAATCTTAATAAAAAGTCATTAGAATGTATGTTTTTAATAAAAAGACAAAAGAGGATATCATAAATTTGTTGAAACAATTAAGTATCTACTGGTAAATAATGAAAAATTAAAAACACTATCATGTGCCATTACAGTAAATTGTGACAGTGGAATTTAAACATCAAATTAAGTATATTTAAATGGAAACATCACCAGGAACAAGGATATTTAGAAAAATATATAAAGAAAAAAAATGAACAAATAATCCATGAAGGAATTTTAGTCTTTTCAGCAAATGAAATATGAATGATTAGATATTCACATGAAAATAACTGAAAATAAGACACAGCTCTTGCTCCTTTATAAATATTAACTCAAAATAGATGATGGAACTAAATGTAAAGTTCGAAATTGTGAAAATCTTTAAAGATGATGTAAGAGAAATACTAGGTAACCATGGTTTTTGAGAGATGGCTCTTGAGATATAACACCAAAAATGCTGTTCATTTAAAATGATTATTATTCAGTAATAACAGCAAATGTGCTATTGCAGCACAAGACGATACAGTTAATTTCACAATTGAGTTTATAATACTAAATTAAATAAACAATGAAAGAAAAAAAGACTACATACTCCATAATTTCAACTCTATGGAATTCTGAAAAAGACTCTGCTCCTTTCTTTTTGCTCTTGTTTCTTTTGCTGTTTTCCGCCACCATGAACCGTTGCCCTCTGCCATGTGCCACTCTGCTTTGGAGTCAGCCAACCATGGAGTGAAACCTTCACAAACTGTGAGCTAAATAAACCTTTCCCTCCTTAATTTTGAGCATTGGGTATTTTTGTCTCAGTAATGAAAGAAAAGTAACCAACAGAAATTAGTACCAAGAGAGTGGGGTCATTGCTGTGATTTTGCCTGGCTGTGTGGCATAAGAGCCTTGGGAATTAATCTGGAAAGATTTTCAGAGCCTGACCAAAGACGCAGCCCCTGTATGCTATAAACTATATTGGAGACTCTGGTCAGAGCCTGGAAAATCAGTACTGATGGAATACTGCCAGTTAAAATGAAGTTCAGGAGGCTTCTATTGAGGATTGCATTAGCTGCTAGATTTCTAGGTAGTATATTGTGTTTTCACTAAAGTTGATCTGCATTTTGCTTGTGTTTAGAGATATTACCTGGGTTTCATAAATATTTCAGTTTGTTCTACTGTTGGGTTGGTAGTGTGGTTACTGTTGAGAGTTTTTGATCAGATCTATGTTTGTAATTAAGAGTGAAGAGCCAGCAAGGGGATTTGAAGAACTTGGTCAGATGGAAGGCTCCAGTGGAACTGTGGGTTGCAAGGATGATATAGAGGACGGGGTGGTGTTAAGAAGAACAAGACAATGGAAAGATGAACTGAAGTCTTTCACCTGATGGGAAGAGTGTATTTCAATTGCAGATCCTTTTTTAAGTCTTGCCATACCCTGTTGAAACTTAATGGGAAGCAAGGACTGTGATTGTAATATTTCTTTTATTTTGATTTCAATGTAGTTTTTAGATATAAGTTTGTAACCAAATTAGTTAATCAAAGTATAGTGGTTTTAACCTTGAATTTTGGTCACCCTTTGAATATTTTGCTTTTGGTGTGGGAATGAGTGCAACAAGAATTGTATATATGTAATTATTATACTAATATAAATTTGAATAGACCAAGACATGTTAACTTTTCACAAATCCACCCCTGGAGACTATGGTTTAAGGAAACGTGTATGGTTATCAAGTTGACCAGGGGTGGATTATGGTGGATTGACAACTGGCGGTCAACTTGTAAAAACCAGCTGAACTGAGTCAGTGTGGTGCTGGGTATGGATGGCGCACCTGAGGATTGCCAACATAAAAGGAGAACTGGAGAGGAAGAGGTGTCATTGGCTCTCTGGGTGTTGTTGGTTCTGTCGCACTTGTTCTCCTAGAGGAGCTTGTCGAGCTTCTTTCCTGATGTGAACTTGGCTGTCCTCATCAACAGAGGAGCTCAGGACCTTTTTGGCACTGAGAATGGCTTTGGTTCACTTTTGGGGAGCTGTAGTCCTTATTTTGAGTATTGCATCCTGGCTCTGGAGGGGAAGATGTGTGCTGTTCCAGCTCCACGAGAAGTTTGTCATGCTGGATTCCTGATACGAACTCAGCTGTTATCATCAGGGGAGCTCAGGACCTTGTTGCTGAGGTCGGCTGTGGGAACTTTCAGGGGAGCCCTTGTCCTTATTGTGAGTGTTGCTTTCTGTCTCCAGTGCAGAACCCTCAACCTCCTGGCACAGACCCTTCATCCCACTGGCACAGATTTTCTAGCTTCCACCACTGACCTTTGGGCCTTCCCAGTGCAATCTATGAAACAGACTTACGTGACTCATTGTTGTGGGCTCTCAGTCTTCAGCAGGACTCATGCAGGATATTGTCATGGAATTCAGGTCCTCAGTTAATTCTTAGGGTCTTTCATGTGTGGACAGATTTCCTGCATTTTTCATGTTTAACTCTTTGGGTGAATATTTTGAAAGAATTCCATAAATTATGTGTCCTGTATTAAACATTTTTCCCTGACTACAACACTGTTTTTTCTGTCTTTTCAATATTTCCACAAGTTTTTTGGCATAAAATTGTTGCTATTCAACCTAGCTAGAATATATTCTATATTTGAAACAGAATTTAGACTGATACTGGGTGGATTTGTCATTTTTTTTATACTTACAAGACAGTCAATTCCCCATAAATCCCATAGGTGGCAGAACCAGAATTATAAGGCAAACCCTGACTACAACAGAAGTCTAGGTAAGGTATCTTGGTATTATCCTTTTTATTATATTACATGTTCATATTACATGATGTTTATATTCATCTTTGAAGAGTTTATTAGAATTCCAGCCCCTTCCTCCATCTCTCTTTATATTTTCAAATACCACCCTGCCCCACTACTGGGCAATGTTATTACACGGCCAAAAGCAATGAGGACCTCTAACCATGGTCTGATACCTCCAAAACTTGAGCCTAAATGAATCTTTTATCTATTTATGTATTTTTTTTGCGGCACTGGGGATCAAACTCACAACCTTAACTTGCCAAGCAGGTGCTTAGGCTACTGAGCTAAATCCCCAGCCCTCTTTTCTCTTTTCAAATGAATCACCTCAGGTATTTTGTTGTCATAATATAAAGCTGATTAACACAGAACACCTTGTGATAATAAAGTTTTCCTTCATTTTAGAAAATTTTACCTCTAATTTCAGAAAGAAATATTTGTGGATTAAGTTATACTTAGATAGAAATTACTTGTTTATTCAGCTCTCTGATGCATCATTTCACTTTTTCCTGTCCTGCAGAATTTCTGCTTAGAAATGTGCTGAGACTCATGGTGGGATGCATTTTTGTTATTTCCTGCTAATCTCAGTTGTCTTATGTTTATTTTTGATATTTGACTCTTAGGTGTTTTGATTCCCTTCTGTTTGGGTTGAATTTGGATAGAGATCTCTTTACTTCCTACCCTTAGACCTTCTCATTTTCCCCTCATATTATGAAAGTTTTCTGCCATTTTTAAAAACATACTTTCTGGATTTTTATTTCTTTATTTTGCCCCTGGGAACAGTGCTAGTCAACATTTGGTCTTTTGTAGACATCCCTAATTCCTGTGCACACCTTTCATTTTTTTTCCTTTTTGATCTTCTGATCATTTCAAATATTCTGTCTTTGAACAGAATACTTTTCACAGCCTGAATTGTGCCAGCTGTTAAAATTCTAGTGCATATTTCTGTTTGCCATTGAATTCTTATTTGTAGGATTTCCTTTTCTTATTTCAATTCTTTGTCAGGCCTCTCATATTATTTGCAGATCATTTTCCAAGTTTCATTTATGTTTACTCATGTGCCTTTTTACTCTAAGGAATTTCTTTTAAAGGATTATTTTGAATATAATGTCATTTCTATTTAAGGGGTCCATGGCTGAAACTCTGCTAATTTCTTTCATATTTGTCCTGATTTGCTAAATATTTATAACCCTTATTATTTTGTTTAGGTCTGTGTGTGTGAGTAGAGAGCCATCTTGGTAAATTTTGCACATATTCTCTCACATTGACTGACCCTCACTGTATTTACAGTTTGGATCAAAAATGATTTTCAAGGAACCAAGTGTTTCAAGTCTTCAAACTTCCACTCTTCTAAGGTAGTGGAAGCTCAGAGAGATGGAACTTAGTAAGAGCTCTTTAGGCACCCGGGAGGCAGATGCACTCAAAGGAGATTGTTAGCCTATTATCTAATTTTATTCACATCACAGCCATGAGGTAAGACACTGCTTTATCACATGTTCCCTTCTACACTGTTCTACCTTGCAATAGGTCCCCCAGAACAACACTAACCATGGACTAAAACTTGCAAGAAGTCAGCCAAAATAAACATTTTATTGTTAGAATATTATGACAAGTACTTGATACAATGACAGAAAGCAGACGAATGCAGTACTTTAATCTGTTCTTTGGTTTTTGATTGACAAATGGTTGGTAAAACATCAGATTTTCTTTATGACTGAGTTGTTTGCTTTTGCACTGAGTTAGGTTGGAGTAGCTTGCTGAGCTCACCAACTACCTTTAATCAGACTAAGCACATGATATAGTATTTAGCTAAGTAGTACCAATATCATCATTTTGCAGTTGAATAGATTTACAAGAGAAGCACAATGTTTAGGTGGAGTTTCTGCTTACGATTGTTGGCTATCTGCTATGCTCAGTATAACTGTATGGCTAAAGATTACTTCCCCATGCAGGAGAGTGGGCATAGAGTGGGCTTTGAAAACGAACCATGTGTTATTTTAAACACCTGAGTATGACAATATTAACCCCTCTGTTTCACTGAAATGTACAGTGATGTTTAAATCCCTTTATGGTTGAAGCCTAGGGTAGGATCTGACACTGGTTCTAGAGGTTGACCATTCAAGCCAGGTAAACTTCCTAGCACATCTGTGAGTGAGCAGCCTGGCTTCATAGGTTGGGTAGGCTGTTCGCTGGCACTTCTGATTGGGCAGCACCATTGGCATGAACACAGAGTTACCATTCGATTTAAACACTGGTAATTGTGAGATTCTTGCTTTGTTTATACCTAACCCCAGGTGGCATAACTACGTCATTGCCTTCCGTATCATTCCGAAATAGGAATGGGATTCCTGAGAATTATGTCAGAATGCTAGGGAAGCTATATATTTGCCTGTGTTTCCCTTTGCCAGAGTAGAAAAAAAATGAGAACTAAAGACTCCATGTGTGTAACGCTCTGCCAGTTTTGCACATGGGGAAGTCTGTGGTAGGGTTAAAGCAAGACCATTTTCCTTACCCTTTGAGGTTTTTTTAGTTCTATGGTCTATGTAGGTGTTAGATTGATTCTCTGGCTTGGAGGTTTTCATGAAGATGTTCTTGTACATGGATATTGCCATGGTTAAAATTTCTGGGGTTTTAGTGAATCCTGAGATCTCATATTCTGCAGTCCTTCCAGAGTCACTTGTCTATATAGCACTCCTACAAGTCAAGTGTAGTGTGTTTTTAAAGATTGCTGAAGTCAAAATCATTAAAAAATAAATCTGAATTTTTCAAAATATTTGAACTAAAAAACTACTGCTAATTAATACCTTTTAAAGAGAATGAGAAAATAATCCAAATGCTGAGAGAAGATATTTGTAGCATATAAAAGTAACACTAGTCTAGTACATTTGGTTCATTTTTAGACATTAGTAAGTCAAAGGATATGAAAGATACAAATGGAAAAATGTAGCAAATAATATGATCAGACATTTTACATAGAAAACCAGGGTAATGACAAGAAAAAATATTTCAAGTGTATTGGTAAATCATTAAGTCACAATTTGTATCACAATTAGGTAACTTTATATGACCAGTAGATTTGTCAAAATTTATTCCCAATAATGATAAATATTAGTGAGAGCATGAGTCAACCTTTATACATTGCTAGTGGAAATGTTAAACTGACACTGTGACATTTTAATATATAATTATCTGTACTGTATTCCATCAATTCCATGCCTATCTCTACAGCCTTAGGAAGATGTCACACTTGGCCCAAGATAGATAGATAGATAGATAGATAGATAGATAGATAGATAATGTATATGTAGTATACATTAGCAACTCATGAAAAAATATCATTTATTAGTGAATGAATAAATTAATAACATATATTTATAAAACTTAGGGGACGATCTACTCACAGTTACATGATTTTATATAATGTGCAGGTTCAAACTGTAAGCCAAAAAGTAACACTAAAATAATAATTCCAAATAGAAATTCTAAAATTAGGTAAGTCAACGAATGTAGTGCATAATGATAAAATGACACATTATTTTACATGGCATTATAGAAAGTATTACATTAGGAAACATAAATTTCAATATGTACTTGTTCTCTGTTCTCTGTGTTAGAAAAATGAGATGGGACAAATACTGATTTTAAATTATTTTTAGTGTTGTTTTAATTATACCAGTTCTTTCATATGTTCCTTTTTGTTTTTCAAGCTATATTTCATAACTTATAAATATTGAGACATGAACAAAACATAAAGTGAATATTTACATTTATAAAGTTATTGAAGTAAAAGGCACATTAATCCCCCCTCAAAATATTCCTCCTCACTTGGAAAACACTTATCCCATTGTTGTTACCAGTTTCTGAGGAAGTCTTGTAACTCTTATTTTTAAGTACCTTTATGAAGCATGATTTAAAAAATACAGTGGAATTCTATTAGTTCATGGAAAGGGACAGTTAGCGCTCATATTGTTTGATCAGTATTGCATGCCTGTGTCTGATAACCTGGGAAACTCTTTTAAAGATAGCAATATGCATTATAACAATCACTGTTAAATTCCCATCACCGTGTTTTGAAATCCTACATCACTATTTTGTTGTTGTTGCTGTCAGTTGTTTTGTTGCATTTTTTCTTTTTGATTTTTCTGTTTTTTTCTTTGCTTTTTCTTTTTTTTTTTTTCAGCACTGGGGATTGAACTCATGACCTTGCGCTTGCCAGGCAGGTACTTGGGCCACTGAGTTAAATCCCCAGCCCTGTTTTCTTCTTTAAAAGGTAGACTTGTAAAACCCTAAGGTTATCCTTATTCACCTTTCTAATTCTTTCAAATGAATTTTTCATTCAATTTATGAACAAAGAGTTCAAACCTTTGTTAATAGGTTAAGTCTGGCAGCATTTGCATGACCTTTCACAATTGTTTGGATTTGTACAAGTCATTTTTAATTTTTACACTAATTAGATTAACATATATATGGTTATATGTATATATATAGTTAAATGTGTATATATTACTATGTATATGTGATAAAGATAATATTGTGTTGTAGCACTGAATTCTACTATACAATGTACTAAAATGTCTACCTTAGCAGTTTATAGGCTATCAATAAATCATAATTTTCCCTTTTTTGCTTTTCACAAATCTCCATCAACTATCATGACTTTAATTGCATTAATGTTGTATTTATGAGTCTAAAACTTATGTATCATATCTTTTATAAAGCTTTTTGATCTAATGTTATATTTTTTATATACCTTTATAATACTATTGTTTGCAACAAATAAATAACTTTCTGAATGATTATATGAGTATAGTTATTTACCTTCTGGTCTAAACAGGGGATGGAAAAAGAACTCAGTAATTTCTTTGCTTGTAGAAACATGACACAATCTTATAAAGGTTGATTGAAGCATTTGAATTAAGAAAATTACTTTCCCAACAGTAAAAGGTGTTTATATAACAACTTGGCTATTAAATACCAGGCATGATAATTTCTTCTCTCTACCAGCTGTTCACAGTTAATATTTGCATAATGGCATGAATAGTTTCTATAGTTATTGGTTTTCATTTTCAGCTCTATTCCATGTGGACACACTTTTATCAATATAATCACTTTCTTCATGAGTTTTCTGTTCGTTCTAATTTACTTTTCTTTTCTAGTTATATGGTAATGAGGACATAAACTTTTTCTTACAAGGTAAATCTGTTGAGTATTTTAAAATCATACCATGTTGAATTCTATTGATACACAAATTCAAGATGACTCAAAATCTAATAATTATTCAGTATAGAACAAAATAGTTTATATTTTATGGTTATTAGGTGTTCATATTTTTTAATAGTTTGTTGAACAGTTCATTTCCTTTGAAATAGCAACCAAATTACTTGTTTTCCCTGAAGAAATATTCATCATTCACATTCTTTTCTATTTACTTGTATTATACATTTAAAATTGTAATGGGTGACAGTACTTTATCATACCCTATTCCCAATATGATCTAGTTAAAATTGGTTTTGAATCTGTGTATACATAATTTTCTCAGCTACTTTTCTCATTGCTGAGACAAAAATATCTGACACTCAAAGTTAAAGGATGAAAGGTTTATTTGACTCAGTTTGTAGAAGTTTTAGTTCATAGTCTGTGGGCTCCAAGATAAGGTGGCATGGCAGAGGGCATCACAGAGGAGAAAGAGTCCATAGCAAAGCAGGACAGACAGAAGGCAACAAGCAGCAAAGGAGTGACAAGCAACCAGTAACCAGCAATTCCTTTCTATGCCTTGTGTCTTATCCAGCCTAACCACCCTTAGGAAGAATAGCCCTCACATCCAGGTTAGGGTACCCTTAATTCTACCCAGAACTATGCCAAACCAATCAGTGGGCTAATTTAGAAATCACACACTCTTGATCCCAGCATCACACACTTCAGATCAGCTGCCTCTGAATCCCCTCCCCATGATTGCATGAGGTTTTTGGGGGACATCTAGACATAAAACATAGCAACAGTTATGCATATGTATACATACATAAATACATACATACAGTCTGTCTTGTTTACTTTTCTCTCATTGCTCAGACAAAATACCCAATGCCAAAATTAAGGAAGGGAATTTTTATTTAGCTCACCTTTTTTAGAGAATTCAGTCCATAATCACTGGCTCCAAGGCAGGATAGCATGGCACAGGGGCAACAATTCATGCTGGCAGAAGACAGCAAAAGCAGTAAGAGCAAAAGATGGGTGGTGGGGGGAGCAAGCCTCTTCTCATCCCTTATATTGCAAGCAGGCTATCCACCTGCACCATCACTATGCCTTTCTCTTGCACAGGCTCAGGATGTTTACAAACTGAGGACCCTGGTACCCTGCTGAATCACTTAGTTAAACTTCTCAAGTTGACACAGTGAACATCCTAGAGTGGTAACGGCATGTCCTCTGCACTCCAGGATATAAAATTGCTGAGTTACTTAGTTAAGCTTCTGGACTTCTCAAGTTGACTCAGTGTATCAACCATAATACAGTCTCAAACATAGATATATTTTACACCAGTTAAATGTATACCTATTTAAACTATACATAAGCTGGTAGGAAAACATGAATTTTATAGCCCAATGCACAGTAGAGCAGACGCTCAGAACAATACCACCAATTAAAACTGACATAGTTCCTGAGATTTCAAGAATTTCTTTAGTCACTGATCTGCCAAGAAAATAAGAGATATAAGTAAGATGAAAGTGAGAGATATGGAAATTGATAAAGTACCAAAGTATTTCTCAACATGACTACCTAATAAATCTTAAAATGAGGGGATGGATATAGGAACTACTGAATTAAAGTCCAGTGTCTAGGTTAATCTAATATCTAGAACTTCCTAGAATAAAGCACAAATCTCATAAAAAGTATCCATCTACTTATGGGCAAAACCGGAAAAAAAAAAAACAAGCAACTTATTTACCTTAACCTTGATACTGGCCTGAAGAAATTTTCTTATGCAGAATTGTCTATGATCATAACTAGTCGTCATGTGACACTTACCTCAAGTTTATACTAACTCAGATAGAGAGGTAGTAATATGGGAGATTTTAAGTAAATAATTTAAATTAGCATCAACCTTAGGAGTTTCTTTTTACATTTGTCTGGCAAATAAAAAGGCAAATATTTTTGGAATGACAAAATTTCACTCAGCTGCAAATATTTCCATGAGTAAATAATTCAGTGAAGTATGTTAAAATCACAAAGAAAGAAATATGAGACCAAAGTAAGTAGAAAGAAGTGTGAGGAGAATAATAGTGAAAAATATTTCTAACACTATAATCGCATAGAACTATTTTACCTAGTTTATTATTAAAAAAGCAAATGGGATATGTGAGAAAAAACAAAATAATGAGTTTTAAGTATTCAAAAATATTGGAACTTAATAATTAAAATTTGCAAGTCAATGAATTAATTGAACCACAGATAAAGCTGAAAAGCTATCTTTTAGTCATATATATGAAAAAACATTCCAGGATGGATTTTTGAAAGAAAAAAAAAACATGAAAAGTATTATTTCATCCCCGCTGCAAGTCTACAGTTGGTGGCGTACATATCTGGGACGTGTCTTTTCTCATCAGTTTTCCGCCTAGGTGTTGATGGTCGTTAATGCACCCAGAGCTTTACTATTCTGTCAGGCGGTTTCTGTGCAAGTTAAGTTACTATATCACAATTAATGATCACAATATGCTGCTTTTTGGCTTGACAATCAAATGCATCTCCTGAAAACATATTTCACCTCCAAATACAATAGCAAGCTTATAATCAAACCCAACTATCCCACATGCAAACAGAAATAGAACAATTTGTTCACCAGAATACAAGTTTAAGTTTCACTTTGGGCAATGCTTACTCTTCTCTTAATGTTCTATACCTTAAACATTATAATGTAGATTTGAGAATACTTAAAATCAGTATTACATTTATAAACATTATGTTACAAAGAAAGCGAAGATACTAGCTTAGTACATGTGAATATATGCACAAACATATTAACAAAACAGGAAACATACACTCATGACAATTATAATCCTCCTTTTAAGGCACACAACACATACAAAATGCAGAATTGAG
>RJWT010018144.1:0-19007 GCA_004365215.1 Cuniculus paca
CCACCTTCTTCTTCATTTAAATTCTTTTTATTCTCTTTGTGGGCTTCAATTCATATTTTAGATTCTTCCTGGGTCCAAGGGACCCACTTCCTTCCTTCTTGTCCTCTCCGTGATGTTATATTCCAGCATCTGAACTGTTTCTCTCAGAGAGATTGTTTACTCTGCTGCTTACTGTTCCTCCATCTTTTAGCTCCTCCTTGTTACCTCTTTCTACAGTGCCCCACAGAACATTTTGTAGTGCTGGTTTGTTGGTCTTGAATTTCCTCAGGTGTTCTTAGTCACTGAAATATTTTATTTCTCCATCAATTTTGAAACATAGTTTTCTGGGGTACCTCATTCTGGGTTGGAAGTTATTTTCTTTTAGGGCTTGAAATACTTTTCTCCAAGTTCTCCTTGACTGGAGAATTTGTGTTGAGAAGTCTGTGATTCTGTGGGGTTTTCTTTATAGGTGATTTGTTTCTTTTCTCTAACCCTTTTTTAATATTTTATCCTTATGTAGAATTTCTGGAATCTTGACTATTCTATCACTTGGTATAGATTTTTTTTTATTGTGGCTATTTGAAGTTCTATATGCCTCACTTATCTGCATGTCAGATTCTTTTTCCATGCTTGGGAGGTTTTCTTTCATTACTTCTGTGAACAGTTTTTTTTATATCATTTGCTCTCTCTTGCTTTTTTTATTGACTTCAATCTTATGTTATTCTCTTTGCATCATCTAACAGTTATTGGATTGATTTTTCATTGTTCTTTGCTATTTTAAGAAATCTTTCTTTTCCTGATCACTGACCACAATTATGTCTTCTATAGCTGGTATTCTGTTTTCATGTTGGCTCATTTTATTGTGTATATTTTCAATGGAATTTTTAATCTGGATATCTCTTTAAATCTGTTTCATGGATTCCATTTCTTTTCTATGTTGGGTGTTCATAGTTTCCATCATTTTTGTAAGCTCCTCTATTTTTTAAAATCCGTATCTGCTCTAGAGTTACTAAGCATGTCTTTCACTGTGGTCACCATCTCTGTAGTTTTCTCAGAAATTATTTCTGATTTGATTTTTTTCTAGAGTCTTATTCATCTAAGGTTACTTCTGCTGTTACCACTTCAGAGAGTCCAGGTGGGTGGCTTTCAAATTGCTGCATCTCATCATCCCCCTGGGTTTGCCTTTGGTGAGCTGGAAGTCTGGGTTGTATCTTGTTTAAGTGTCTTCTCATTTTATTCTTTTTGTTCAGTTTAATTCCTGGGTTGATGCTTATAAGTTGCTCATGATGAGTAGCTTTATTGCTAGTATTTAGAACCTTTAGGGAGTGACTAATTCTCAGAGATGTCTCCTGGGTGTAGCTGTCTTTTAGGTTTTGAGTCTATTGCAAGATCCTACCTGTTCAATTTGTTGGGGATGAGAATTTGCTGCCTACTTGCCCCAGCCCCTTACTGTTTGTCATTGGCCTTTCATATTGTTTATGACCCTTAGGCAATCTCAGTCTTGGTATACCTGGAAGAACAGCTGGTTAGAACAATTATATCACCTTCTGTAAAATAGTACAATCAGCAATAACAATAACATCAACACATCCTAGAAAATGACAAACTGTGGTAACTATTAATTTGCCACCTTTAACCATATGAACTAGATTTGTGGTTATATAACAAAGTCTAAAAGAAACTAAAAAATTGTATACAGTAGATAAGCCCTTGATGTGGTGATTTTACCCTCAGGGGAAGAAATTCAAAGGGGGTTAGGAGGAAAAATAGAAAAATAGACAAAGAAGAAGAGATTGGAAGCAAGGCTGGAAGATAAAGGAAGATTACAGAAATTTTGGGGAAACTGGTGAAGACCAGAGGGAAACAAAAAGACCAAAGGAAGAAAAAAAAGAAAAGAAAAGAACAGAACAACAATAACAACAACAACAAAACCCCTAGAAGTCAGGTTCACACTCATATGAAAACATGAACAAATAAGAACAAAACAAAACAAATCAAAAACAAAAACAAGAAAAAGAATGAAAGAAAGAGAAGAAAATAAGAAAAAAAATATCCCATTCACAGTGCATCTTTGCTGTGATTGGTAGACAATGTGGGCAAAAGGAGTCCAGTTGACTAATTCTCTGGAAGGCATATGTAGCTTTTTGATGGGATAGTGGATAATTCCAGCAAGTCTACACCTTCAGTTCCAATGAAGTTGAGGTTATATTCTGTCTTTGAGTCTTGAACCAATTTGTTCAGCCTGTAACATACAGTGTGCTTTCTGCCAGCTTTAACTCAGCTCCCTGACCTCCTACTGACTTGAACTCTGTAGCATCAGCCTGACCCTGGAAGTTGCTAAATGTAGCTGGCCCACAGCTATTCTGAGTTCTGAGCACAGTTGACCTCTCTCCAAAATAGCTACTGGCCAAAAGCCCTCTATGTGGGTGGCATTCAAACCCAAATAACTCACCAGCCACTGCAGTGTCCACTGTTCCGTTCCACTGGTGTGCTTCTCTATGGAGGCTCTGTAGTCGTTAGGAGTCACTGTGCATCTGCAGGTTCAAGCCACCCGTCCCACGCAGTGAATTTGGGCTCAGGGAGAAAGCACCACCAGCCACTTCCTTCTTCTTCATTGAAGTATCTCTCTTTGATCTCCCTGTGGTTTTCAATTCTTGCTTCAGGTCTTTCCTGGGTTCTGGGGACTCACTGCTGTCCTTCTTTTCTTCCTCATGTTGCTATGTTCCATTGTCTGGTTACCAAATCTCAGAGAGGCATTTTCTCTGCTGCTTACCACTTCATCATCTTCCTGGAAGTCTCTCCTATTTAGGTTTTTTATATCCTTTTGGTTCAGTTTTGATAGTTCTTTTATTTAGAAATTTATCCATTTTCAAAGGATTGATCAATCTTGTGTATTTTTTCCCAGAATCAAATCTTTGTTTTATGGACTCTGTGGATTGTTCTTTTGTCTGTATCTCATTCATTTCAATTCTAATCTTTATTATTTCCTTTTTTTCTGCTGGGTTTGGCTTTAATTTGTTGTTGTCTTTCTAAGATGTCGTGATGCATCATTAGGTCATTAACTTGAGAGCTCTGCAATTTTCTGGTGTAGGCATTCAGTTATAAACTTCCCTCTTAAAACTGACTTTGCTGTATCTCAGAGGTTCTGCTATGTTGTGTTTCCATTTTCACTTGGCTGTAAATTTTTAAATTTCCTCTTGATTTCTTCAGTGACTCACTGATTGTTCAGAGGTGAAATATTCAGTCTCTGAGTGTTTGTATAGATTCTGTGATTTCTCTAGCTGTTGATTTCTGTTTACATTCCATTATGATCTAAAAAGAAAAGAAATTATTTCAGTTTTTTTTTATTTGTTAAGGCTTGCTTTTTGGTCTACTATGTGTAGTGTTTTGGAGAATGTCCTGGATTGGCTGGGAAGAATGTGCATTCTGTAGTTGTTGGGAGGAATGTTCTATAGATATCTGTTAAGTCCATTTGGTCTTGTTATAGTTTGTCTCTGATGTTTCTTTGTTAACCTTTTGTCTTGATGACCTATGGTTGGTGAGAGCATTGAAGTCACTCAGTACCATGTTTACTGAGAACTATGTGTGCCTTTATGTAGTGTAGTATTTGTTTTATGAAATTGGGTGCAGCAATATTTCATGCATATATGTTTATAATTGTTGTGTCTTCTTGGTGAATTGTTCCCTTTGCCAATATATAATGATCTTCTTTTTCTCACCAGGGTAATTTTGTCTTAATATCAACTTTGCAAGATATTAATCTAGAATTTCTTCTGCTTGCTTTCAGGTTCTGTTAGCATAGAACATTGTTTTCCATCTTTTCACTTTCAGTCTGTGGGTAACTTTGCTAGTGAAGTGTATTTTTTACAGCAGCAAATACTTGGGTCTTATTTTTTAATCCATCGTGGAAGTCATCCTTTCAATCCTTCTTTCCTATGTCTCCAGTCTCTGGAAGTCCGAAGATGGGCATGCTGTTGTTTAGAAATGTTTACACTGCATGGAAGAGCATATCTCCTGTGGATCACTGTTGATCTCTTCTCTGGAATTGATAGCTCATTGTCATGATCCTCAAGGAGTTCTCTGTGTGTTGATGTGACTCCCCTCTAGCTATGTAGTATCATCCAGCTTTCCAAGCATGAGCTGTTCATGGCTAACATATACAAAGGGTGAAGTTTAAAATGGGGTTTATCTTTTCTCCTGCTGTAATGTTTTCCCAGTGCAGGGCCAAGTTGAATATTGACTAGACCTATTGATTGCCTTGTGGAATCCATAGATCCCTGAGCTATGCTTTACAAATCATAATGCACATGAATCTCCAGGTTAGTCCAACATCAAGTGTACTGTCAATATATAATTTTTGGCTGTTCAGAGACTAACAAGAACTAACCAATAGGATGAGTTATATATGTACCACTGAGAAGTCACTAGACTTGGAGTTGCAGGGCATACAGGCTCAGCTCTTGATTGGCTCTCCTCTGAGTAGTATTCATCAACAGGTAACAGACTCTAGGTCCTTGATATCAAATCCTCCCAGGACCACTTGTTATACTTGCAGATTCCTGGGCTTCAGCAATGGGACTTGAAGTTTAGGTTGGTCTAGGGTGAAGTGTGGGAATATTTACCATTAGCAGTTGCTTAGTCATTGCTATTATAGGTTTGTGAAGATAGAGGGCCCCAGGCTTCCAAAATCACTGCCCCGAGATGGGTTAACAGCTTAACAAGGGAATGCTTATGACCCTTGACTTTTTTTTTTTTTTTGCCCTTACTATGTGACAAAAAATATAATACACTGTGAATTAGTTAACAAGCTTAAAAATTAGAATTTAAAAAAATCTGGAGGCAGAGAATAGATGAAGTGGAAACTGATATAACAAGAAAAAGTTGCTGCTTCCTGACATTCCTTCAGAGGGTAGTGCTGGGGTGAAACAACCAAAATGCCCTGCAGAAACCCCTGAGAATTCCAGACCAGGAGGCCCCAGGCTGTGATGTGTCAGGGACAAGGGTTGTGGGGTTGGCAGAAAGTCTATAATGGATCAATTATCTCTGTGTAGATCTAGGAAATCTATTCTGTATAGACAGCACAAGATTTCAGATGGAAGGGGAGAAGTGCAGGGGTAAATATCAGGGAAAAAGTAGAAGAAGGTTGTATCTTGCACCAGGAACTCAAAGTCCTTCTCCTCATTTTATTCTAGAATGTTGCAGCCAGGCTGTGTCTCCAGATAGGACAGTAGAGGATTTTACTCTAGGGAAATGGGAAGGTCTCTGGAGAAACAATCCTCTGACCACCTTCAGAGAAGCCCAGTAGGCATCAGGTACAACTCTTCAGTGAGGGCTCCATCTAGCCTTTCAGCCCCTCCGTCTTGGATATGAATACCTGGCCAGGGTGGCCAGAACATCAAGAGAAAAATCTCTACTATGAGTGTGAGAGAAAAAAAACCTAAACAAATAGAAAAAAGAAACCCTTAGGAACTGTGGTTGTATGAATCTGAAGAAATTACAGTGCAAACGTAGACTTCTTATTCTCAGGAAGATAAGAAAACCTATTCCATCCAGAAACCTAGAGCAAATGCTAATGGAAAAGGAACCAGGGAAATAGAATGAGCTATTATAAATTATAAGTGTAATACTGTCTTAGGCACTGCCCTGTCACTGGGCAAAATACCTAATACCCATTACTTAAAGGAGCAAAGTTTATTTTGGTTCACAATTTCATCCATGGTTGGTTGACTGCAAGGCAGAAGCAGCATGGCATAGGGTCATAGCAAAGGAAAAGGTGCTCAATCCATAGCATCAGTGAAGCTAATAGAAAAGGGAGGATCCAAGGACAAGAATGCATCCTTCCAGGTCAAGCCTCAGTGATTCACTTCCAACTAGGTTTTACCACCTAAGAGCACATTTAACTACTGTATTCATCAATGGATGAATCAATGCACCCATGATCAAATCACCTTCAACACACATGAGAACTTTGGGAGATATTTTAGATCTGAACCACAACATTCTGCTTAGAGCCCTCCAAAGACTCATATCTGTTCTATTATGTAAAATATATTTAGTCCATCTCTAAGAATCACCAAAGTCTTAACCATTACAGCTTTACTGAAAATTTCAGTCCAAACTCTCCTCTGAAACTCACAGCAAATTGTAAGTTATCAGCCCCCTTAAAAATAAAAAGCAAAATACTTTCAAGGTACACATGGCACATGGGAAGTATTCCCATTCTAAAATGGAGAATAGGGGATTAGAAAGGAATCAGACTAAATCAAGACCAAAACCCAGAAGGAAAAACATTATATCTTTTTATTCCACATCCAGTACCTGGGGCAAATTATGGCAAGATATGAGTAATGACAATGGCTTGAGTGGACCTGTGTCTATGGAACTGCCAGTTGCAACCCACATGGAATCTGTTTTACAGTTTTCCACTCACTTCCTACAGCTTTCCTCAGCAGACATTCCTTGTTATTGGTATCTCCAAACCTTTCCAAAAGTTCAAAAGGTCACATGATCAGGTACATTTATAGCAATGACTTTACTTCTACAGTACCAAAATCTATTTGAGTCATTTTTTTCTAGCTGGGACAAAATACCTGACACACACAACCTAAAGGGAGAAAAGTTTATTTTGGTTCAGTTTCAGACCATGGTTACCTGGTTCCAAGCAGAAACAGGATGGCAGGGAGTTGTAGAAAAAAAGGTGCTCAACTCGTGGCAGCAAGGAAGCAAAGCAAGAAGAAAAGAACCAGGCACAACAATGCATTTTCCAGGTCATACCCCTGGTGACCCACCTTTAAACAGACTCTACCTCTGTTGTGGTTTGAGTCTGGGTGTCCCTCCAAAGCCTCATGCAGATCTGGGGGCAGGTTTCTAAAATTTGTGATTAATTTATGGTCCAATGCTGGTATTATGGGTGTGAACGCTACATCCACCCTAGGGTGGGTGTGGCCTACAAACAATCTAAGGGACACAAAGAATCTTCTCTCCATGCTCCCCCTCTTTTGTTCTTGTCACTTTTGGTATCTTTCTCTGCCATGAGCCACCTTGCCTTGGATCCAGCAGATTATGGACTGAATATCAGTGAATATAGCACCCCTATGAGCCAATCACCTTCCACATATGTGCATGAGTGATTGAGGAACATTTTAGATCTAAACCATAACAAATACCCATCAATAATATCAATAGAATTGGAAAATAATGATCCTGGAAAGAAATCACAGAAATATAATAAAAAAGATAAATAAAAAATATTAAAACATAGCAAAAGGAAAAATGAGCCCAGGAGTCCAATATCTGGCTAATAGGAATCCCAAGAAAAAAGAGAAAAATATCAACAAAAAATGGGGAACATTATCAAAGATATAATTCAAGAAGTGAAACTGAAGGACTACTTTAATAAAGGCCACAACTAGAAAGAAGAATGATGGTGGTAGTATCTGTGGTCATAAACCCTCATGTTTATTGATTACTCCCTACATGCCAAGTGCTATTCTAATGGCTGTGATGTATCGTCTCATCAGTTTGCACAGTCACTTTGCAGGGAGGGTTGTCTTATTTGCATTTGTAGAGGCAAAGTGAGGTCGACTTGTACATCCAAGGTCACATGATCAGAAGTGACATTGCCAAGCTTTAGATCTTGGTAGTCTGATTGACATCTCTCTGTATCCCTGTAACATATCAGCACATCATGCATAAAAAGAAGACCTTATGTTTGCAGAGAAAAAAACCCAAAAAACAAAAAACAAAAAAAACAGGGCACACACAAAGCTACAAAGAGCCAGACAGTATAAGATTTACCTGTGGCAAACCTGGAAACAGAAAATGCCTTTGAAATTCTGAGGAACAGTCATTGCCAATGTAGAAAGTCATACCAGCCCAATTCACAATAAAGTATGAGAATAAAGACAGTTGAAGCATGTAAGCCCTTAAAAATGTGTCTCTCAAATAGCCTTTTAGTAAGCTACCAGAGATATGTTCCTACAAAATGAAAACTGAGAAAAACATGAGATCTAGAAAACAGGGATCCTTCTCAGGAGAAGGGTATGGGGAACCCCTAGGACAGTGATGCAAAACCTTTTAGAGATTTAAATGATGCAAACAGCCTGCTGCAGTACATATGCCATAGGTTCACCACCACTGCCATAGGGTAATAGCTGGTGCCTGCAGAGCTGTAAGGTGTGAGGGACTGTGATTTCACCCTACAAGGGGGCATGATGGTACTAGGAAAGTTAGGTGTGGTAACAGCTAAACAAAGCTCTAAACACAAAACCTTTTCTATGAATGCAAAGAATAAATAGATAGATTTTAGAATAACTAGACTAAGAAAGAACAAAGTTAAGTGTGATAGTTAACTGTGATGTCAGCTCAAATAAGAAATGCCCAGCAGATTGGTTTAACACAGTTGTAGGTGTGTGTGGATTGACTGACTTACTGAAGATTGAAGATGCACTCTGGGTGTGAGTGATACCAACCAATAGACTTGCAGAATGGATAGAATATGAAAAGAAAATAGAAAGCAGTTTCACTTTTGCATCTTCAGAGAAGCTCCATTCTTCAATATAGCTTTTGGATATCAGTCTCCAGGCTTCCAGCACAGAGACTTCAGCCTTCCTGTGCAGATCTTTCAACTTCATGATGCAAACTCACACAGGACTCTGGAGTGAGTTCCAGGCCTTTGACTGTTGACTGGATCCTTCAGCTCTCCAATATATGGAAGGTCCTGGTGGACTCTTCCACAATCTAACTGTACATGTCACTATTGTAAATCTACCTTGTAAATCCTTGTGTATATCATTAATATATTTTATACTAAATCTGTTCCTCTTGTGAACCCTAACTGATACCGATTTTAGTATCAGAGAAGTGGGGACATTGCGGTGATGCTACCTGAGCATGTGGTTCAGAAGCATTTGAAACTGACTTGCAGGAGTTTGGAGAGTTTTGGAGATGCTGGTTGGAGAAACAGTCCTAGAATAATTATGGGAGATCCAGGTCAGAGCTCAGAAAACCAGAATATTGACAGTAATGCAGTCAGTAAAGACTATGTCAAGAGATTTCATTTGGGAAGGACTCCTTTGCCAATTGTACTCCCAGTTATGTGTGTTATGCTCTGGAAGATTTGTCTGCATTTTGCTCATTTCCTGATACTTTGCAGGAGAACTGCAATTAGAGGCAGGGGACTAATTAATCTAGCAGAGGAAATTTCAAGGCAGTCTAACACTGAGACTGTGGCATGAGCATTGTTGGAGACTTTTAGCCAGTTCTATGTGAAAATCAAGGGGAAACAGCACAGATAAATGATTTTAAAAGTTTTGAGTTTGGCCCAAAAGGAAACTCCAGTAAAGTTGGGGCCCGCAAAGATGAAGTAGAGGAGAACTTGGCTGCTGACAAGATTAGCATTAAAAAGAAGCCAAGTACAGTGGTACTTTGGTTAATGAACATTTTTGTTTGTGAGCAATATGTTTCAAAAACAAAAGCATTTGGCAAAATTTTGTTTTTGTTCACAAACTCTGCGACAGGTGAAAAACATAACAGTGGCTAGCTTTACTGCACAAACACAAAAGTGACCATCTTTTCCAAAATTGTGGAATCATTTAAATTCATGAACAGAAGTTATACTCTACTTTGAAACATAACAACAGGAAAAATACCTTAAGGGAATATGAGGAACCATCAAGGGTCTACCCTTTGCAGGCTGAAATTGCAAAAGTGAAAGACTTCGCTTTGAAAATGCAAACTTCTCCAGAATGGTGGCAGCCAGGGGAATGAGAATGGATTCTCCAGGATTCAGTTTGTTGTGTTCAGCCAGCTAGACACTCAAAGATTCTACAACTATCAGCAAGATGCCAAAGAACTCAGCTACTGATATGGCTAGCAGCAGACAGTGACATTATCCATGTTGTGCTAGTTTTAGGTTCGTGCAGAACATAGGAGCTGTGGGGTTAGGGAGGTTTCTACCCAGATATCAGAAGAAGGCCTGGAAGGTCAGACAATGTACCCTTCAGAGGGCATTGAATGAAGCTGTGAGAATAAAGTTGGTGCAGTTGAGACCCCAGAATCCTGGAAAAGCCAGGAATGTGGAACACCTGAGGAAATCTGCAAAGAATCAGCAAAACTAGCCTAAGAGAGAAGTCATGAGGGCTACAACCATCATAGGCAATGCTGGAGGAGTAGAGCTGCCCCAAGACCTTTGGAGTTCACATTGCCACAGATTGCCCCAGGTGCTGAACAGGAAAGTACAGGATTTAATGTTTGCTCTGCTTGATTTTGGTTTTTCTTTGTTCCCATTCCTTTCCATACCTTATTTTTACCTTTTGGAATGGAAATGTTTACTGTGTACATTTGTATCTCAGCCGTGTTTATCTTTTAATCTTTATAGGAGCTCATAAATAAGCATTTACCTGAAATCTCAGATTTTGATTTTTTAAGCAATGCTGAAACTTAGGATTTTGGCAACTCTTAAAGATGGACTAAATGCATTTTGCATAAAAGAATGTGCATGAGTCTTTTGGGGGCCAAGGGTGGAATGTTGTGGTTTATGGCTAGATATCACCCCAACTGCAAAGCCTCATGTGCTCATAAGCGGTTTTTTTAGGAGGTGGTTGGATCACTGGGTATGGTACTCATCAGTGGATTAGCCCACTGATGGGCTAATTTTGCACAGTAGTGGCAAATGACTTTGTAGCTTCTGATCTTTTGGGGTGGGAGCTGCCCTACCAATTCTGCACTGTCACACACAGGTCAACTTCCCTCATTTCCTTTAACGCTGTTCTTTACAAGTAACAGAGTATGTGACCTGTTGATAAATGACTTGCCTGTGACCCCTTGTCACCTGCCCACCTGCCCAAGCTGTGTGGCAGATCTTTTAGCTGTAGGAACAGGTTCTTAGTTGTCAAAGCTAAGGTTGTTATCAACAGTTTCCTTTTCCTGAGGTCCCTTTCTGTACCCCAGAGCAGTTTCTTGCTAAATTATAGTCTTTAGAAAGCCCCAAGCAGTGGATTATGTGAATGGAATTAACATTTATTTGGTCAAATCCCACTTTAAGAGGTTCAGTTTGCAGGCAAATGCATTCAAGCCTGGTACTCTTAATGGGGGTTGTCTCCATTGAGCAGATGTCTTATGGTCCCTCTGTTCTGCTTTTAAGAGCTTCTCCTGCAGCAAATTAAACAGGGTGGTGAGGACAGTAGCATCTAGTCAGAGTGTTGTCAGTAGGAATTATAAAAAGTGTATTTCACTGCTCCTAGGAGATGACACTGGTTTTAGTGAGATGCTGTGCAGATCTGTGATCTCTGGACATGTCCTTTAAGTGATGAGTGTCATCTCCCTAAGAGGAAGATGAGTTCATGGAGCCTTAGATCAAGGTGGTTCTGCATTCAAAAAGAACAGCAGGATGCCTTTTTTTTTTTTTGAGAGCAAGTACATAAAAGAGCAGCCATGGGAAAACCAGTTCTGTGTCTATGAGTCTGTCTCGAGACGTTAGCAGGTCAGAGATCAATGCATTAATTTCTCCTTTCAGATCCTTTGTCAAGAAGGCCAGGGAAATTTCAGACAAGAGGCAACTTGGGTGGACTTTTCCAAATGGTGTGCCCTTTAATAACTATGTTGTAACTAAGCATCCCACATGGGCATAGTTTTCATTTTAGGAAGTGTCAGATGCAGGAGCCACTATGAAAAAGCCGGTGATTAGAACCTGCAGCCTCCAGCATTCCAGTAGTGAACAGGGACAGGCCAGGATTGGCATGCATGTTCCTTAGGGCCCTGAAGGGGAATGCATCCATTAACATCGTGCATTCATGGTACGGTTCCTGGCACAGTGGGAGAGCAAGAAACTCAAACAAATGATAAAGCACATCCAAAGGGTTTGTTAAACTCAATATATTTCAAATGATCTTTTCTGCAGTTATGACTTGTGTCCCTGGTTTAATGTTTACATTAATGACTGATCGTATCCACTTGGGAAGTTGTTCTTTGTGTGTGTGTGTGTGTGTGTGTGTGTGTGTGTGTGTGTTCTTTTTCTCACTTAAGCAGGAGGGGCTACTTTTGAGACATAACCTTCCAGGGTGGTAGGTATGGATTCTTCCAATTTCAGGTTTAGTTGGGGTGTGTTTTGGAGCTGCTGATTGCTGATTTTCTCAGACCTGCTCAAACATCATAAGTAACCTTAAAGATAGCTGACTTGGAGGCAAAACTGAAGAAAGATACCTTGATTTACTTGTTAGTCAAGTTCTCTTTGGAAGCACTGATAGGGAATTTGTGTGTAGATGAAATATGTAGCTGGGTATGAATTCATCTAACATGTTAAGTCCTGTATAATGAAGTATATGGCAAAGGAGATGATAAGGATGTATTAAGCCATAGTATGACTGTGTATAAAGCCATAGTAAGGACTCATATTATGGAGTTCCTATTCTAATTGGTTTTTCTTTTTTATTCTCTTAAGACTATTCTTTATTTGAAAATTGATCCATATGTTAAGTGGAACATTAGTTTTTTCCAATTTTTATTATTTTATTACTTTGTGTTTGCAGTGTGTAATGATTACATTGATTACTTTTACCATGAGGAGTTGGTACACAGTTTTTTTTTGTTGTTGTTGTTATTTTTGTAAAGTGATCACAAGTGTGAAACTTTTCTAAGGGTCTGAAGACATCAAAGGCTGCAATGTGGGTGAGGTTCACCCCCGCCTGGAAAGTGCTACCTGATTTTGTAGTATTTTCCAGAGTTGCCCATGGGCCACCTGCAGCAGCAGCTGATGTAGAACTTGTTTAACATTTAGATTCAGATGTTCCCTGCCTGTCTCAGATCTAATGAGGAGGCTTTTTGGAGGAGCAGCCAGGAATGTGTATTTGGAGTGATTTGCATGTACTTTAAATTTTGGGAATCTGTGAATATTTCCTAAATTCTCAAATCCTGTGATATTTTGTTGTAAACTGATATAACAAATAACAGTAAAGAGCTGGGATGTAGTTTAGTGTTAGAGCACTCGCCTAGCTTTTGTGAAGCCTTGGTTTTGATTCCTGGGACAGCAAAAATAAAAAAAAAATGGTAAGTTTGAGGCATTCAAGAAATTCCAGTTTGGTTGACAGAGCCACAAGGGTCAACATATCACTAACTGCTAAATGATTTGAACCCTCAAGCCATTTAAATGTCTAAGCACATGTATTTGTTTCTGGTGAATACTTTTTTTTTGACCTCTCTGCGAATGACATCAAATTACTTAATCTATTTCAAACCCAATTTTGTTTTTCTTATTAGAGAAAGCTCTGGTGGAAAGAGTTGAATTTGAATCCTCACCTGCACTTAATACAAAGGCCAAGGACAAGAGGTCACTTTTACACATCAACATTTTCTAAAGTGTAGATAATTTAAATATCTTCACACACAAATATACTGCAACCTTTCAGAAGGGAAATTCAAATGTGCTGAGACCTAAATGGGGAAACAGACAAAATCTGAAGCTCAGATGATGAAATAAAAATGTCAGAATAGTGGGAACAGCTCAAGATTCTGCAGCCTTTGTTCCCTGCACCCTCTTCACCTATTTCTCCCTCCCCACCTCTCTGAACCAGAGAGATGTTAGGGGATAAAAACTTCAGGAAAAGAAGAAAAGAAGATGCAAAGAAGAGAAAGTGAAAGGGTTAGTGGGGAGAAAAAGAGGCCAATGCTTGTGTGGGGCAAGGTTCTCATTCCTCCACAAAAGCAGAGTGGCTACATTGCTCAAAGACCAGCGCCTCGTCATCCTCCCCATGTCTCTTGTGTGCTGATGACATCATTCCTTCTGCAGTGTTTTATTCCCATTTTCTGCAGCCTTCAATGCTAATTGCTCTTCATTAGAATCAAATTGGATGAGTGGAAACCCTTTCCTGAGGATGAGAGAACCCCCTTTCACAGAACCCAAGCTCATGAGTTAGCTTTTACACATTCAGTTAACCACTAAATAACCCATTGAGACTGCCGGCTCAGACACAGACTTCTGTGCTTCTGCTTGATAAGATTCTTCCCTTTCCATTTTATCTATGTGTTCTTTTTCCTACAAATGAAAAAGACCTAAAAATTGATCGCATATGTATTACGTATGAGGGTCATCTGAGGGATGTTTTCTCGATGAATGGAGGGACTCACAAAACAAATACTAGGAGCAGAGGAGATAATGGTTGGCTAAGTACACTTGGTAAAAATAAGTGTGATTCACATGTTGGCTTTTTAAAAAAGCATATTATTTAGCAGGAGTTACAGGAAAATGTATGTAGTTACAAAAAGGTTAAGATGTATTTAATAATATAGCAATACAATGAAAGTTTTTATTTAGCAAACACTAGTCCTAATTGCTCTTGCTGGAATTTGTCATAACAATTTTATAAAGTATATTTATTAACCTTCATGACAACCTGTGAAATAATTACTGTTCCTTTTCTACAGATGAAGAAATGAGTAGTGGAAAGCCCACATGACTTGCTTTAAGTCACTTAGCTAGTTATTTGTAGAATCATGCTTGTTAGACTAATCTTAAGACTTTCCCTGCAATATCCATCGCATTTCTAGAAATAAAATCACTGAGAGGAGTATAATGAATGTTTTTTTATTTTTATCAAGTTATTATAAACAATGGGTGTAGCAAAACTTTAAATTGCAGATAAATACTTTTAGTTTTTTATTTTATTGAAAAAAGGTCAAACAAAATTTCATGACAAGCTGATAGGAGAATAGCAATAATTAACACATTGCATATTATTTTCTTTAAAGTAGTTACTCAGAGTATAAGATATGGGCATAAAAAATTCTCCAATTGATATAAGCACTAACCTTCCTTTTCTATGAAATGAGAGACACTAATAGTATAATTAACTTGCATTTTTTTCTCTTTTTCCTGCCTTCCTTTCTTTCCCCTTTCTCTCATCTTAATTCCTTTTCTCTTTTTAACAATTTCTTCCCATTTCACAATATTTATTGTACATTTTAGACCTTACTGTTTCAGTTTCTTACACTAGGGTGACAATATGATGTTTATGCATGTGAGGTCTGATTTATTTCACTAATGAGTATGGTCTCAAGTTGCATTCATTTACCTATAAAAGTCTCAAGTTTATCCTTCTTCATGACTGAGTAGTGCTCCATTGTATATAAATACTACATCATTTTTTTAATCCATTTTGTGGTTGATGGACATTTGGGTTGTTTTCAGAATTTAGCTATTACAAATTGTACTGCTGTAAACAGGGGTGCACATATATCACTGTGGAATGATGTTTTTAATTCTTCCGGGAAGATACCCAGAAGGGTAATAGTTGGGTCGAATGGGACCTGTAATCCTAGCTTTTTGAGGAATCTCCATGCCAATTTTCAATGTGGTTGCACCAGTCTACATTCTCACCGACAATGGAGAAGGGTTCACTTTTCTTCTTAACTCCTCTAACATTTGTTATTAGTTGCTTTCTTGATAATAGCCTTTTTTTTTCTGCAATGAGATGGAATCTCAGTGTGGTTTTAATTTACATTTCTCCAATGACTAAATGTTGACCATTTATATTTATTTGCCATTTGTATTTCTTCATTTCAGATGCCCATTTTCAGATTGGGTTTTTGAATATGGAGGGTCTGATTTTTTTCAATTCTTTACATGTTCTAAATAGGAGCCCTTTGTGTGAGAGACAATTGGCTAAATTTTTTTTCCCATTGTATGGGTTATCTTTTCACTCTTTTTTGGTGATTTCTTGTGATGTGCAAAAGGTTTTTAATAAGATGAGGCCCCAGTTTTTGATTCATTTGAGTATTTCCCATGCAGTTTAGGTTTTGTTCATGAACTCTCTGTCTACACCTATGTCTTCAAGATTTCTGTTCACTTTCTCTTAAAGCATATTGAATGTTTCTGTTTTAATATTTTGATCTTTGATCCATTTTGACTTTAGTTTAGGGCATAGTGATAGACATGGGTCTAGTTTTAGTCTTCAGCATATAGAGAGCCAACCCTTCCAGCACCATTTATTAAAGAGGCTATCCTTCTTCCAGTGAACATGTTTGGCTGCTTTGTCAAAGATAAGGTGACTGAGTGTGTTTGGAGTTGTGTCTGTGTCTTCTAACCTATTGCATTGTTCCTCAGGTCTGTTTTTTTTGCCAGTACCATGCTGATTTTATCACAGTAGCTTTGTAGTATAATTTCAAATCAGGGATTGTAATGGCTCCTGCCTTGCCTTTGTTGCCCAGAATTGCTTTTGCTATTCTAAGACTCTTCTTGTTCCAAATGAATTTTAGGAATGTTTTCTCTAGTTTATTGAAGTATGTTAATGGTATAATCTCCTTTTTTTTAGAGTACTGTAATTTTCAATGTATAGATTTTGTACTTCTTTTGTTAGATTGATTCCTAAGTATTTCATTTTTTTTTGGATGCTATTGTGAAGGGTGTGGTTTCCTTAATTTCTCTCTCAGTGAATTTGTTGTTTGTGTATAGGAATGCTATTGGTTTTTGAGTGTTGACTTCTTATCCAGCTATGCTATTGAATTTGGTTATTCAATCTTGAAGTCTTTTGGTGGAGTCTTTGGGGTCATTTATGTAAAGTATCATGTTGGAGATACATACTTTTAAAAATCATGTATTGCTACTTTTTTATCTCAATATCTACTGCCTAATACTGAGACAACTCAGTAAAAATCCCAGTCAGAAAAAACACCAATACATTTTGAGTATTAATCCACTAAGATCTCTACTTAATTGAGGAAAAGCATAGGATGAAAGTGTGCCTGATGTTTTTTCCCCTTTTCGTAATGAGTCATCATGATTCCTTAAAATAGAAGATAAATGTTTCCTAATTGAGTGTGTAGATAATGGTGTGTGTAATAGGGTACCATCAGGAACCAAGGACAAGAATAAATAGTATTTTCCAAGAAGAAAAGCATTATTGTCTATGTCCAATTTTGTCCACTTCTCATGCTGCAAGGTTATTTAACTGGTAAAAGAGGTATTTGCAAGTTAATGGTCTTACACCCTAAACTGGGATTCAATATGGAGGTCGTTTTGTCAGTGCTAAGTATAAGCAGTGAATTCTGGCAAGAAAGAGCCCAAGATTGGGAGGACACTTGAGCCAAACACACAGACTCCCTGTTGAGAACCAGATACCTCCTCAACTGTCATAAGCACAATACTTCCCAAAGGAACCTCCTTGCTTTTCTTCCCTAGTCTAAGTCTCTTCTTTTATTTTTTTGCCTCAGCTCATGGCACTTCAGTCTGTAGGTCCTGCATGTTCCATATGACTTGTTCATTCAATTCTCAAACACCATCACACTGCCAGGCGTGAGCGCAACAGTCAGGCAGTGTCTGTCTTCCACTCTTCAGCGATGGTAACTCTACCCTTTCCTTACCTTGTTCTTAGGCTCCCATTATCTTCACCTATTTGAGGGTACAGTGAGTAGGACTGATTTCCCTTTGTGGAGTTCACAAGCCAATGAGATTTTTTTTTAATTTTAAAGAGGATAAAACTGAGGAAAATAAAACAAAACAAAACAGAGTAAGTGTTACAGGACTTTACAACATTACAAAATGAACAATAGTTAGTGTAATGCCTTTCGTTGTCTTCAAAATAGGTGCAGATACCTTCAGATGTAGTAAAAATCAAACAGAAAAGGATAGAATAGAATCAATAAAAACAAAACAATGGATACAATAAAGGATTTCAAAACAAGACAATAGTAAATCTAAAATGGCTACCATAATATATCTTACTATCTTTGAAATAGCTGCTCATGCCATTGGATATAACATAAACAAAGCAAAAGAGAAGAAAACCCAACCCAACAAAACAATGAACAATGTAGGACTTCAAAACGAGACTATTAGGAATCAGCAATGGCTACCACCCTCAGAAGGAGACCCTACTAGATGCCACGCTACCTACTGCTATCTTCTGAACCACTGGATCAGACCACTGGCCCTAGACATGCAAGGTCAGTGAAACACCAAAGCACCACAGGCATCCAATTGCGTTTCACCTTGATCACTATCATCAGAGCCTGTGCTTCTCTGAATCAGTCAGTCGCATACAGGGCGGGGGGGATTGGTACTTCTTGTTTGCCAGCCTGCAAGCCAGAAGGGGCTGGGATCTGGCTGTCCCCCTGCCAGTGGTGGCCTGCGCATGGTGCTGGTTTAGGCAGGGTGGGGCTAGTTCTGTCTCCCGTAGTCTGTGATGGCTCTGACTCACCAATGACTTTTTACCTTTCACTTTTACAAACTAAGAATTCATAAAAGCCAAAGTGATGTAGGTTCATTGTTTGAAAATCACATTTTAAAAGAATATAAAATTAAAATGTGAAGCCTTATATATTCTTTTAGTCATTTTTGTAAATACATGTTATATACATTGTTTTATGGTATTTAGCAACTTCTTTTTAAAATCTTAGATATCTTTTCTTGTCAGTGTATATACATTCATCTATTAGTATTTACTGTGTAGCATTTCAACATATTCAATGATTAGTAAAAACATCAGTACATGCATAGAACAATCCATTAAATGTATTCATTCATTCAACAAGTATTTGTTGAGTATCTTCAACATGCCAGGCACTGTTGTTGGTACTGGAGCTCAAGAAGTATCGAAGAAGCTGGCATGCTATTAGAGAGAGGTGAACAACAAATAGATAACTTGTTAAATATGTCAGATAGAGGATAATAGTATGGGGGAGTGGCAAGGGAAGTGTGTAGAGGTTACTATTTTATGTAATTGGTCAGGGAGGGTCTCCCTGGTAAGTGTACCTTTCAGCAGAGGAAACAAGAAAGCAAAGAACTAAGTGGACAAATTAGGGAGGATTGTTTCAGGCAAAGCATGATATTCTGGGAAATGACTGATAACTAGCTTTCTGTAAAAAAATAAAAAAGTCCTATTTATAAAATTTGCTGATCCCCGTCGTATAATTGTGCCCACCATTGCTGGTTTCTACTCACTAACACAAGGTCACTGAATGTGCAGCAAGGGAGACTCTTCACCATTTCTGTGAGCCAGATGGAGAGGGTACAAATCAGATCCGGCATGCCACTGAGG